>JACXGK010001347.1:0-71814 GCA_016801125.1 Novumbra hubbsi | reverse complement strand
TCCAAGACTAGTATTAGTTATTTGACTGCTGCGTTACACCGCAGTACCTGGCCTTCCAGCCTTTCTTATATTTATATTTTTACATGGACACAAACTCTGCAACGATCAAGATTCACCACCAGATCGTCGTTTTGTAAGGATTAACTCAAGTCGTGCGTTTGGGTCCCAATCTTCACTCTGTTACATCAAACCTTACAATATCAGTTATTAGGGCACAGGGTGTCCAAACTTTTTCCTCAGTAGGAAATTGCAATCTTTTGATAAATAAATGATATGATGGTAAAAATTTCATTGTTCTTGGTTCAATTGCATCACCTTTACATATAGACTTGTATGAAAGAGGATCAAATATTGATATGTCCATATTTCTTGAAAAATAACTAAATATTTCATGGGGTGCCCTAATTTTTTCACATGACTGCAGATGCCAGAGGGAACACAAGGCAGCTTAAGCTGCCACAACGAGTCGCTAGAGCACGGCAAGGTAAGGTAACCCAATTTGACTAGTACCCCAAAGCTGGATGGGACTGGCAAAATGCAATTCCCCTCTGCTGGACCACTGTGATAATCCGAGAGCGATGTTTTCCCTCTGCACATTCAGGGAACCTCCATTATTATTTTTATTTTTTTTATAGAGCCCTTTATGGCTTTGATACCCCAATAGAACACAAGAAAGTGTTGCCAGGGAACAAACAAAGCAAATCTATATGACAATGTCCGGCAGCTCATATGAAAGGCAATTTTAATATCGAGGATATTTAACCCATTTGAAAATATCTAAAAGCTTTCTATAATTTTTAGGGAATTACAAAAGAACATAACTTGGAAATATGTTAAATGGACTATACGGATCTACTTAGATATAACCAAACCTCTTACTTCGTTTAAACTACACCAAACTAACATATATTAGTTTCTTCTACGGAATCTGATTTTTTCCAAGGTTTTGTGATTATGAAATTGATACACTATATGGACAAAAGTATTGGGACCCCTACATATTACACCTACAGGAGCTTGTATGACATCCCATTCTAAATGCATAGGCATTAACAGCAAGTTGGTCCTCCTTTAAAGGATTTTGATGAGTGTGTCTGTTAGAATTTTTGCCCATTCTTCAAAAAGAGCATTGGTGAGGTCAGACAGAATGTTGGACTAGAGAGCCTGGCTTGCAATCTCTGTTCTAGTTCATCCCAAAGGTGTTAGATAGGATTGAGGGGAGGGCTCTGTGCGGGCCGGAGAAGTTCTTCCACACCAAACTCATCCATCCATACCTTTATGGACCTTGCTTTGTGCACTGTGGGACAGTCATGCTGGAACACGCTCCAGAGTCCTGTGGCGCTGTGCTTTACACCACTCCATTTGACGCTTGGCAATATGCTTGGTGATGTAAGGCTTGCATACAGCTGCTCGACCAGTAAAACCCATGCCAGGAAGCTCCCGGTGTACAGTTTTAGTGCTGATATTAATACCAGAGGAGGTTTGGAACTCTGCAGTAATTGAGTCAGCAGAGCGTTTGAGATTTTTTACGCACTACGCAGGTGTTGTTTGTAAAAGTAAGTATAATTAAAAGTAAACACATTGAAAAATAATCGTCCTAATCACAGATTATGCCATTTAAAGAGCTTTTAGCACCAGGATGACCAAGGATGGAAAGCTAAAAACACATACTACACTGGAGAGTAACTAATGGATAACAATGCTTCCCGCTTTCAACTTCCTGTTTCAAAATAAATACATACAGTGGGGCAAAAAAGTATTTAGTCACCACCAATTGTGCAAGTTCTCCCACTGAAAAAGATGAGAGAGACCTGTAATTTTCATCACAGGGACACTTCAACTATGGCAGACAAAATGAGGAAAGAAAATCCTGAAAATCACATTGTAGGAGTTTTAATGAATTTATTTGCAAATTATGATGGAAAATAAGTATTTGGTCAATAACAAAAGTGTATCTCAATACTTTGTTGTATACCCTTTGTTGGCAATGACAGAGGTCAAACGTTTTATGTGAGTCTTCACAAGGTTGTCACACACTGTCGCTGGTATTTTGGCCCATTCCTCCATGCAGATCTCCTCAAGAGCAGTGATGTTTTGGGGCTGTTGCTGGGCAACACAGACTTTCAAACTCCCTCCAAAGATTTTCTATGGGGTTGAGATCTGGAGACTGGCTAGGCCACTCCAGGACCCTGAAATGCTTCTTACGAAGCCACTCCTTTGTTGCCTGGGCGGTGTGTTTGGGATCATTGTCATGCTAAAAGACCCAGCCACGTTTCATCTTCAATGCCCTAGCTGATGGAAGGAGGTTTTCACTCAAAATCTCACGATACATGGCCCCATTCATTCTGTCCTTTACACGGATCAGTCGTCCTGGTCCCTTTGCAGAAAAACAGCCCCAAAGCATGATGTTTCCACCCCCATGCTTCACAGTAGTTATGGTGTTCTTTGGATGCAACTTAGCATTCTTTGTCCTCCAAACACGACGAGTTGAGTTCTTACCAAAACGTTCTATTTTGGTTTCATCTGACCATATGACATTCTCCCAATCTTCTTCTGGATCATCCAAATGCTCTCTAGCGAACTTCAGACTGGCCTGGACATGTACTGGCTTCAGCAGGGGGCACTGCAGGATTTGAGTCCCTGGCGGCATAGTGTGTTACTGATGGTAGGCTTTGTTACTTTGGTCCCAGCTCTCTGCAGGTCATTCACTAGGTCCCCCCGTGTGATTCTGGGATTTTTGCTCACCGTTTTTGTGATCATTTTGACCCCACGGGGTGAGATCTTGCGTGGAGCCCCAGATCGAGGGAGATTATCAGTGGTCTTGTATGTCTTCCATTTCCTAATAATTGCTCCCACAGTTGGTTTCTTCACACCAAGCTGCTTACCTATTGCAGATTCAGTCTTCCCAGCCTGGTGCAGGTCTACAATTTTGTTTCTGGTGTCCTTTGACAGCTCTTTGGTCTTGGCCATAGTGGAGTTTGGAGTGTGACTGTTTGAGGTCGTGGACAGGTGTCTTTTATACTGATAACAAGTTCAAACAGGTGCCATTAATACAGGTAACGAATGGAGGACAGAGGAGGCTCTTAAAGGAGAAGTTACAGGTCAGCTTATTTGTAGGTGACCAAATACTTATTTTCCACCATAATTTGCAAATAAATACATAAAACTTCCTACAATGTGATTTTCTGGATTTGTTTTTGTACCTGTGATGAAAATTACAGGCCTCTCTCATCGTTTTCAGTGGGAGAACTTGCACAATTGGTGGCTGACTAAATACTTTTTTGCCCCACTGTATATAATGGAAAGTTCACTAATCATAGATCATATAAAGGGACTCGGGGTCCAGAACAACACCTGCATTCAATTATTTAGATCTATTAATGTGTCCCAATGCTTTTGTCCATAAAGTGTATATATAGAAACACATTATATGAAGCAACATTTTGGAACATTCCAGATTTACTGCCGGTAAGGTTTACCTTACATAACAGTTCCTGAATTCATATAATTGTGGTAACGGTCTCAGAGATTTGAAATTTGACTATGGAATAATTATTTAATAAATGTTTTAGATATTTGTTTATTTATTTGATGGTAAAAACGCCTACAACCACTAAAGGAAAGCATTGTAAAAGTTATACACATCCCTTTACTCTTCCATGTTTTTCTGTTTTAAGGAAATTGACACATTTCCTTTAATCAGTTTTGGAACCCCAATTCAACACAATCTTTCTTTAAATAAAAAGTAATACTTTTTTGACGGAAAAAGCCACAACATTTTAGGAAAGATCCAACTGAAAGTTGCTAGCTAGGTAGCATCTTTAATAGCTACATATCAATGCATCTCAGCATGTCTATATCAAAATGTTAACGGCATAAACAATGCTTTCAAGATTTGTGTCCTTGCTAATCGGTTTTAAACAGAGAAACAAATAAAAAAACCAGTATGGGTAACAAGAGGAAGTCTATGAGCTATCTATCTAAATAGCTCCCATTGACATTCAAATATGGGATACATGTGCAATTACCCCGTCTGTTGTATCTTCAAGGCCCAGGGACAAACACAACTCTGTTATGGTAGTATGGTCATGATTATGCTTTAATTTCTCTGGATGAGGAAAGCAATGGCTTGAATTAATGACACTTTTATTCATTATCATTTTAATATAGCCACAATGCAGAATCCACTGCAATGAGCAGGAAAAGAAATTATAGCCAAGCCTAAGGAATATTTCAAACACTCTCTTTCTTCTTTATAGCATATGGGTACCTATTTGCAACAAGGGTTCATGTGTAGATATACAAAAACATAAAATAACCTAATAAAACTCAACCAAGAAGAAATATTGTTACTAAAAGATGCGGAACTGTCACAAAAAAACAAGAGATGAACTACGAAAATACACATCTCACTCACTAAATGGATTAATTCACATCATTATAAAGCAGAAAGGTAGGAGTTATAATCACTTCAATTAGTGCAGAGCCATAAAGCTAGAATAATGCAGCAATAATGTATATGCAATTTAATTTCATTTAGCTACCATCTGTTTGTTGCAGTTGAATGCACTGTAATATTTAGTTTGCCTGCTTTTATCTGTTTGTTTGTTGTCTGTTGTTTAAAATGTGAAAATGTTTGTAGAATGTGTCTAACCACTAACATGTGTTTGTGTTCTATCTGATATAAGGTCACTTTAAAAATGGCACCCGTTATTTTATTTTTCCACAGAATCACTGACCTTAAGTGTTCGTTTAGAAACATGAGAAAATTACATTATTGTAAACTGACTGATTAAATTCATATTCATCTGATTGATAAGAGTTTTATATATGCTTGATTGCTGTCTTGGTTGCTGTCTTACTGAAAGATTCACTTGCTACCAAATGTTTTTCCATATGTATCCTTCTTAGACCAAATACAAAAATTCTGGTTTTTGTATAAATTGCATGCTCTCATCAAAAGGTTTTTTTCAATGTGGTTATTATCTTTGGGCCAGGCTACTTCTTAAGGGTAACAAGTAACACAACGTGTCAGTTATTCTCTTACTAGTTTTTTTTTTTTTTTATAAATAACGCGTTCCTCAAGTTTCCTCATTGAAACCTCAGTAGCGGTATGTGGCGTTCCTTTTTTCAAGTAGCAAGTGGCAACAAAGGAAGCAAAGATGGCAGCACCAGCTCTCCCAAAGAGGGCATGATACACCTAGCAAACCACTGGCCTAATTCATTTTAAAACGATTTATAGCATTGACTAGCAATCAGTTCAGCAAAAGGCTGAACTCAGCTGAGCTTTGCGATTCAGGCTTGGGAAGCATCATTATTACCCATGCTTATAATCAGTCACAGAGGTATGTTTTGCTGGGATGTCTTGTCTGTTGGACAATCAAAGATCGATCAGAAATCATCCTCGGTTGGACAACCAAAGTTGATCCCAAATCACCAGACATTATTACCAGGCTAATGACTGTTCAATCCGAACACGTAGCTGCCCCTTCAGAGCTACATCAACAACAAATTATTATTATTGTTCCATTATTGTTATTGTTTAGGATTCACAAAAGTACACTTTCATAACGATAATAAACATTAAGTTACCCACATTGTAGGAGTTAATAGGGGTTTAACAGTGCTTGTTCAAATAATCGGAGACACATTTTCTTTTGTCATTTATAGTTGATTGTAAATTAACATCTAAATACATGTTCTGTTTTTTAAACGTGATATTTCGGAAATAATTTCAAATGTAGTAAATATTCTCCTCTGAATAAAGTCATGAAACATTAAAGGATTATTCACATTATTGCAGAGATTTTAAAGGCTGCAGCAGTTTGTTTTGTTCTTCATTGTTGACTGCAGTTGATCTATCTAGTATTGTTGTCTGTACATATAGGCTGTTAAATAAGCCTGGCCTGAAAAAGTATGGCACTAGCAATACTGTAATGTGAACAAAGCAGGACACCCCATGAAACATTTTGTTATTTTTTAAGACATATGGACATCATCATTGTTTGATCTTTCAAACAATATCTATAGATAAAGGTGATGTTATTGAACCAAAAACAATGACTATGCAACATGACAATGACTCAAAACATTCCTGTAAATCCACCAATGAATGGCTCAAAAGAAAGACATGGAAAGTTCTGGAATGGTCCAGTCAAAGCCCGGATCTTAATCCTATTGAGATGCTGGGGGTGATTTGAAACAGGCTGTGCATGCAAGAAACCCTTCAAACATCACACAGCTGAAAACATTCTGCATGGAGGAGTGGGAAAAACGTTCTCCCAGTCGATGTCAGAGACTAGTAGACAGTTATAGGAAATGTATTATTGAGGTTATTTCAGCTAAAAGAAACAATACCAGCTATTAGGGTATAGGCTGTCCTAGCTTTTACCTCAAGAGGAAATTGCATTTTTGTAATAGCTTTGTTGAGTAAATGATATCATGATTAAAATGCAATTGTTTTGGTTAAATTACATAACTTTTATCTGTAGATATTGTTTGAAAGAATATCAAATATTGATATGTTCATATTTCTTAAACAATAACACAATATTTCATGGTGTGCCCTAATTTTTTCACATGACTGTAAAGTAGGGATTCCATCCTGAAAGGTCTGGTTGTGCAAGGATTGGGATAAGGACCAGAATCATATCAAATGTGCTTCAGAGGGCCCATATCATGAAATTACAATTTGTGGGAGTATAGTCAGGGGTTGTTAAAGCGCAACGGACTGACAAGTTGTGCATTACCTTTTTCTTTTAGGCCTTAGTGAGAGACTTTCAGTAGGTGGCTAATTAAAGGGACAATGGTGGCCATAACTATCCAGATCCTAAAGTAGATTTAAACAAACGTGTTAAGGGTTTGCTATTTGTTGACCAAAGACATTAATACACTCAACAGGTTTTTGTACACCTTAACAGTCCCTTCATAAACATATGTCGCCCTAGGGAAATCAAATGTGTGTCAAAGGTTGTGGCACCTGGTCAGAAGTTCTTAGGATAACATTACATGTAGGAACACAATAATATTCAGTTAACAATTTCATCACGTTCTGCTGCACACCATGCGTCTCATGAAAGGCAACTTATTAACACAGTGTCATACATTTTCAAAATACAGCTACATTATCAGGTAATCACACATAATGAATGGCTATTTTACAAAGAAATTATGGAGAGGATCTGAAGAGTTTTCTATCTAGTATGATCATTCCCACTGTCACACCAAATAGTTGACCATTTATGAGGTCAGTATTTCCTGTCAGGTCTTTCATGATCTTAAAATCAAATCAGCTGCTTTTTAGTGCACAAACAAAATGAGAATAACTGTTGATGAACATTGATTGATGGATTGATAGTTTAATAATTTATAAATTGTCCTTCATGAATAGGAACCAATAGTGTAGATTCATGTTCATTAAGTCACCACATTTGGAAATGAGGTTTGTGTAAGGCAACAACAATTTCCAATGTATTATACAGACAAAGCTTAGCCACAGAAATCATACAAAATCAAAAACAGCAAGCATATTTTGATTAAGTCATTAAATACAATTTATACCTAGCTAAGGACATAACACTGCTTGGATCTCTAAAGGTGTGAAAAAAGATACATGTTGACCAGTCAGTACATGAACAGATGGTTAATAATTTAACCAATGCATTTTGACACATGAACAGCTGATATGAGGGGTGGAAACCGACAGGTACTGAAGCGTTGCTGCTAGTTGTAAACAAACCAGGAAGTAAACTTGACTTAGCTCCCAAACTTCTTTTCTGTTGTGTTTGTCTTCTTTTCCTTTTACCCCTGGAAAAGTGAGGTATTTTGGGCAGTCGACAGACTTGCGCTTCAATTCTTTAATAGCATAGCCCACTGTGTTGCTTGCCCCATCTGACACTGCCAATCACACATGGATTGCAGAGGTTTGTTTTGGTGGAGTTCATTGTTGAATTTAGGATAATGGCTAATTATATGTGTATATGGGTGACTTTCTGTGAAGGGTGTCGGATAAGAACATGATTGGTCCTCAGGAGCTACAGTTCCACAGAGATTTAGCAAAGTAGGCCAAACATCGTTGGTGAAGAGATCTTGGCGTTAGCATTTCCGGCTTAGACCCCCTGGGTGTAAATTGCCATATAGCGAGCGCACAGCGTCAAGAGGTAAATGTTTTCTAAGTAGCACTCATGCATTCCTTTCCATCCTTCCTGTTTTTCCTGTTTGGTGGAAACAAAAGGCCCATGATTGGCACACCTCTTCAGGCTTTGAAAATGAGGGGGACTGGTTGAGTGGATCACGAAGACTAACGCAATGGTGGCTAAGTCTTCCACTACAGTCAAATGGGGCTTATCAATTAAATGATTTGCACCCCATTTGGATACTCATAATGGCCGGTTGCTATTCCTACTAAAATAGAAGTTTCTGTTTCCCTTGGACGATCCAAGCGGAATAAAAGATGAAGCCCCACATTGTATGGCTCCATGGTAACCGGAGGCAGCGCAGTCTATCCTTTGGAATCTTACTCTTATTTTTCACATTTGTGCGTGTTAAGTTTCCTTTCACAGAAATGGAAATAAAAATGTTTGCTGCATACTATATCACATTTCAGTGCAGAAAATAATGAGGATCCACACAAACTCTCATAGTGTGTCATTTCTCAACATTACAGATAATTAGAAGGTTCACTGTGTTTGCCCAAGGCAAAATGGGTTGTGTTGATTCCCACAAAAATCTTGTGTTCTCATAAACATTTTAATTTTAGACTATATTTGGGTGATTAAAGATGATTAAAGCAGCCCCAATTATATGAAATACTTCATTATGTCAAACTAGTTAGAGTTTTATTTGAAATGCATGGGGTGCTTGGGCATGGCTGAAAAGTGGTAGATGAGCTTATAAAGCGAGCAGGTCTTGGTGCCACATGCGTTGATATGAAAAACCAGACATTCCAAAATGCAAAGAAAAGTCAGGACAAATCTTTCTTTGCTTTGGTTGAAAACATACAGTGCATAGTAGAATAAAACATACAGAGGTAAAACATATCCCAAGTGAAAATGCATAAAATCATGTTGCGGACATCAACACTGATTGAAGGGGAAGTTATGAAAGGGAAGATTTAAAATAGAAAAATTATTTAAGCAAAATAAAAAAAAGCTTAATATTCATTGAAACTGTCCATAGTGCTTATGTATACTAATAGGTTACATATTTTTAAAAGGAGCAAATAGGCTCAAGGGCAAAAATGTAATTAGCCGTAATCATTGCTTTGGGGTTACTGATCTTAAAACAATTCTGGGATCCCATAAAGAGAGTGATTGCAAAAGAAAGCAGCCCTCTCACTGTGAATTAGCGGTGCTGAAAACGGCAGTACAGCCCGTTATGTCCAAGGCAGTCAGACCGTTGAACATGGTCTGGAGTGCCTCGCCGCTGGGTTTGATGGAGTATGTCAGTCCAATCAGCCAGGCTTCCTGAGCCTGATTGGGCCTGCCAGCCAGAGAGGTGTTCTGAAGGGGGGCTGATATTACCTGTACAGCCATCTGACAGCAAGCATATGGCCAAGAAGGGCCCTCCCGCTCCTCCTGCCTCCGCCGCCTCCACCCGTCTCCCTTCCTCCCCCACCGCCCAAGCGAAAGATAAGAAGGACAAACAAAAAGCCATGACATACTGTATATATAAAATAGCATTTGGGGCCAGAGGAAAACCCAAACACAGCATTTACATTTATAAAATGTGAATCCTGACTACTGAATCCTTTAGCCACTCGAAGATGTAGACATACTTAGAAAATATATTTTCTTCTGGAGTGCACAAATAAACAGCACTTATTGAAGTGACTCAACCAGGGCTACACCCATAGGTTTTACTCCCAGACCCCATCGGAGGCCTTAGGGAAACCAACTAGGCGGTACTAAAGTTTCGGGAAACATTTTCCCTATGGTTGATGAGCCATAGCGGATGAGTAGATGACCCAAGTTAATTATTATTGAATTTGTTTGTCTTGCTTCGCTGATATTTCCCCCCCCCCCACCGCAATGCAACGATGACAGTGGGTATTCTCATTAAAAACAAGCACTGCATGTTATTTGGCGAGTACCATTTACATACCAATGGCCTCTAAGGATATGAGATCTATATCATTGGTCCCCAGTTAAACGTTTGTAGGCACCCTCACGCTGGGACTGTTGCAGGCCCAGTCGTTTTGCTATCAACCATTTATTGAATTATCCAGCTCTCTGGTGTTCTCGATTCTACTTGGCTATGGCTCCTATACCAATGTTATCATCATTTGTGTTGAGATACCTACACATGGTATCTCAACACAAAGTCCTCAGTCAAACTCATAACCTGATAATAGACAGTCAGACTTTTAAATCATGAATGTAATTGTTTTAATACTGGTCTCCCGTAATGTATTTCTCTTTTTTTGATACATAGCTCTCATTCACACTGTGTGAAAATGTGGGAACATAGGAAAGACCTTCACAGCATCATGTCGGGGACTTGGGGCACCCCGCTGACTAAATCACAACAATGTGCAATCATGCGTGTTTCTAAAAATTACCCAAGGGTTCCCTTGAATGGGCTTAAATGACGGCAGACACTCGATTCAGCATTGGCATCATAGTAAGAAAAAACTGGTTCAATAGTTCTGCATGACATTTCAAACACTTCAATATTTTATACCAATGCCAGCAGAGCCAAAAAGCTTATTTTTGGAAAGCCAGGGCACTTTGTCTCTAAGCTAAATGTATTTTAAGAGACTCATTTCAAACAAAGCAACTGTCAGTATGGCTAATGACAATGTTTGTTTTACATTTAGCATGCCGTCCTAGCAAACAACAGACTTCAAAATGCCTTCCAACTTTTCAACTATAGTCTCCATATTAAGTCTTGCTCAAGTTACTCTGAATTTAGTTCTTCTGAAGGTGTCCTCTACTCAGTCAAACCAGTTGCAGTTGCTAAGAAAATCTTTGTTTCTATTTTATTTTAAAATGTTATACTTAAGATAGTCTACCTCATAAACATTGATGAAAATGATATCAAGCTCTACTGAATTATATTCAAATGTTGAAAGTATCTGTCCAGTTTTCCTTAATCAACATATGACAGAGGAATTTCAGCCATTAGATTTAACTTAATGTTAACACGTGATATTGGGAGTAGCCACTTGGTTCACAATTAAAAATCTAGGAAAAACCTAGGAACTGTTTCATGCTGTCTTGCGTTGATTATAAAGGGAAAAAATAAAGGAAAAAAAGCGATTTAGAAACGTCCCAAGATCTTTTATTTCTAAAGACAGTTCAAATGACATAATGCCCGACTAATAACCCATTTATCCTGTTAGTTGGAAATCTAAGAATAATCTGTTTTTACTGAGTTAATATGTCTACAATTTCCTCATTAGCTTTTTTTATCATAGCAGAATGTACAGTTGAAAAAAGATCTGATCTTTCTTTTTCCTCTTGCTTTGTCCATGATGCATGATTCTGGGTTCATAGAAATAATGTTAGCTATAGCAATTTTATTTACACCAAGCTCTCAGTCTCATGTTCACACACACATTTAAAAGGAAATGACATTAAAGTCAATCAAGTCACAAACATAAAGTACATCCTGGTTATTGCTGTAATCTCTAACTGGGCAATCAGTTTGGTAAAGCTAGCTATGAATAACTGGTTTAGCTACATTACAAATTTGGCTTCTATAACGCCAAACTAGCTAGCTAGGAACGTTGTCAAAATTACTATTTTAAACATAAAGTTGGGTATCTAGTTAATGCAACATTTGATAGAGGATCAGCAGATATTGTACTATAAGCAATTATAAATAAATTCGCATAAAGCACATTCTGCACAGGGTTTTCATTAATTTATTGTAGTCGATTTAATTCAAACACCTGTCTGGTTAAAAGTGTATGCGCTGTTTGCTACCATTAGCTCTACATGTGTGCGAGCCGCACGGCAACCAACTGTGATGCTGAATAGCATTTGCTGGGTGACCAGACTCACTTGTCCAGGCTACAACTATATGGATTGCCTCCACCACTCATCCTTGACCTTCCTACCTGACTTTCTTCGCACCACATTCACCCATTCCCTTGAACACACCACTCACAGCAGATCCAAATCACCTGAGTACTAATCAGCTAATGCCACTCACTTGTGCTCTACTTCTTTTCCTAGCAGCCTCTATTCAAGCCAAGTCATTCACACCCTGTTTTTGTGAGGTATTGTTTGTGTGATTTGCTGCTCTACTAAGCCTGTTTGTGCAGTATTTTTCCCTCTTCCTAGATTAGTGTGAAAGTCTCTCTCGGTTTCCTGACCCATGCCTGCCTGCCTGACCAACTCTCTGGATTATCCTCTTTTTTACTTCTGCCTCTTGTCTACCTTGATACCCAGTTAATGACCACTGCCTCCCCTTCTACTTTGTGCCAGTCTGTCCCTTGATATAGGGTTGGATGCAGTTCCACAGGTTTCCAGATGCAGTGCCCCTTTTACATTGACAATCACCCTGCTTACTTCTCCATGGCAAAGGACAGAGTGAACTTTGTACTATAGCCCTGGATTGGGCTACCGCCCAATGGGCCGCTCCTAACCCAGATATCGCTTCGAAATCCAGTTTTTTCAACCACTTTAAGATATTTTAATCACTCTGCCTCTGGCTCTCACACTGGGGATCTGCTGTACAAGCTTCATCAGGGCAGTTGCTACGCTAACGATTACGAAGTTCCACAGCATTACAGGTGGAGCAAACAAGCCCTCCAGACCATGTACCAAAGTGGCCTTTATTGGGAGCTCCTGGTGAAACTGGCCTGCAGAGGTGATATAACCAACGTGGACCAATATATACGAGCATCCAAAGGGGTACAAACTCCTCGGACCCGCTAAACCGGCATGTCCATTTTGCCTCCACCTTGGAAATCGTGTCCTGAGCCCAAGCAACTCGGCCGTGCCCCTCTCCCCTAATCTGAGAGAAATCGGAGGGTACGCGAATATCTGTGCCTCTATTGTGGCGAGACGGGTCACCTGCTCAGCGATTGTCCAGTCCAACTCTCTTGTCGGGAGAGCTGCTTCCATTCCTCTGCCACTCAGGTATGTGTTTCCTCGTTTCTTAAATGTTACCTAGAAGTGGTTTGCTTTCCTACCCTTCACTCCTTCCAAGGGGTTACTCAGTATGTGGAGGCCCTAGTGGATTCCAGGGAACCTGGTAATTTCATAGACAAACGTTTGGTACAATCCCTGGGTGTTTGGCTGATCCCTGTTTATCCCGCTGTAAGGATTATTGCCCTGGATGGTCAGCCACTGGGCACTGGACTGCTTACCCACAGGACTGACAACCTCACTTTCCAGATCGGACTCTTTCACCTGGAGCTCATTCAGCTCTTGTTGGTTCCTTCTCTCAAAGAACCCCTCATCTTTTTCCATCCCTGGCTGTGCCTGCACAGTCCTGCCATCTCCTCGCACCCGGGGGATCTGCTGTCCAGTTCTCAGGGGTGTTTTAAGCACTGTATCCCAGTATCCTGTCGAGCCACCTCTATTGAAACCTCAAAGACACATATTCACATCCACATTTTGTCCATTTACAGCCAGTTCTTGAGTGTTTTTACCAAGGAAAAGGCGTCCAGGTTGCCCCCCATCGACCAGAGGACTGCGTTATAGACCTCCTTCTAGGGGTGTCCCCTCCTAAAGGATGGATATACCCTCTGTCTATCCAGGAGAGCGAGGCCATAAACCAGAACATAGATGAGATGCTGGACATTGGAGCTATATGCCGATAAACATCGCCTGCAGCGTCTAGCTTCTTCTTTGTGGGGAAAAGGACGATAGTCTCCGGCCTTGCATTGATTACTGGTCACTCAGTGACATCACCATTAAGAAAAGCTTTCCACTTTGTCTAATCCCAGCCACTTTGGAACAACTTGGTAAAGCCTCCATTTATATCAAGTTGAATCTGCACAGTGCCTATAACCTGCTTTGTATCCGAAGTGGAGATTAGTGAAACACATAGTTCATTATAGCTTGGGCTGTACCTGGTGATGCCCTAAACCCTCATCATGACCCAACTGTCTTCCAATCCTTCACAAACTTGATTTTCTAGAACACGATTGACCAGTTCCATGTCGTGTACATAGACAACATTCTCATCTGCTCCCTGACTGAGCATGTTACTCTTGTTAGCCGGGCCCTACATTGGCTACGGGACAATCATTTATACGTCAAGGCAGAGAAAAGCACATTCCGTCTGACCCCTTTCAACCTCCTGGGCTTTGTCCTGACTCCAGTGGGTTTCGGCATGGATAAGGCCAGATCACTGCAGTGCGTGACTGGTCTACACTAGCGACGATAAAGGAGCTACAATGTTCCCTTCATTTATTGAATTCCTAGGGAAAAGCCATCTAATATATTGTACTACCACGACCCATACCGCTTCTGACACCCGCAAGCATTTGTTAACCACAGTCGGAGGTCAGGCGGTTCTTTCTCCACGGGTAGGCAAGACTCCAAGGCATATCTGTGCGCCTTTTCCAAGAAGCTGTTGCCCACTGAGAGGAACTACAATGTCAAGAAGAGGGAACTCCTGGCAATTAAGATGGCCATTGACGAGTGGCGTCATTGGCTGGAGGGTGCTCGCCACTTCTTCTTAGTCCTCACTGCAACCTAGAGTACCTGAGAAGGGCAAAGAGGCTGATCCCCAGCCAGGCTCGTTGGTCACTCTTCTTCAACTGTTTCCACTTCATCGTCACCTACATACCTGGTAAGAAGAATGTGAAAGTCAACTTGTTATCCCGTCTGTTTGACCCTCCTTCAAACCCAGGACCCAAGACCATCCTACCACAGGCATATGTTGTGGGACCCATCAGATGGGACGTTCAGTCAGCCATACAAGAGGGACTGATCTACACTGATCTAGCACCTCTAGACACGTATGTACCTGCAGCAGTCACACCCAAATTAATGTGATGTCACACCTTTCTAACCTTCGGTCATCCAGAGATCTCCCAGACCACTGCTTTGATCAAAGGACAGTTCTGGTGGGCGTCTCTGGTAGTTGACAGTCACAATTCCATCCCTTCCTTCTCCACGTCACCTGCATCCCATATCGCTATGGATTTCATTACCAATCGGCCGGAATCCTCCGGGTTTACCAGTGTTCTAGTCATTGTGGATAGATTCTCCAAAATTTGCAGTTACATTCCACTCCCACATCTGTCCATGGCTCTGGTAATGGCCAAGTGTGTGTTCCAGCAGGTGTTCCGTCTTTATGGGTTCAGTCCCCAGTTCATCTTCAGGATTAAGCGTGTATTCTGTGATCGCACACTCCATAATCTCACTTGGTTTAAGTGCGTCCTTGGTTACCAACTCCCTATGTTCCATTTACAGTTGCATCAGCCTGTCTGTGATGTCATCGACCCTGACATTATCCGGTCTTTCCACTTTGCCAATCCTGACTGCCCTGCCCCTCGCGAGCCCACTATCTGCTTAGCTCCCTTGGTCATCGGGGGCAAGGTCTGCCTACACCCCTTGTGAGGTATTGTTTGGGTGATGTGTAAGTCCACTAAGAATGTTATTCCCATATTTTTTCCATGTCTTAGATGTGAGAAAAAGAAGTGTGAAAGTCTCTCGTGTTATTCTGACCCGTGCCTGCCTGACCACCTCTCTGGATTATCCTCTTTTCTCCTTTGGCCTCTTGTCTACCTTGATACCCAGTTACCAATGCTTTTGCCTTCCCTTTGACATTTTGCCAGCCAGATCCTTGATATATCATAGTACCTTCCAAATAAACCTCCTGCGCTCTGTGCTTGGATCCAGCCATCCTTCTCTGTGTGCATTCATTACAACACAGACCACAGCCTTAGGCCAGGGAATGAATAAATTATTGCTGCAAATTATAAAGCGTCCTTTAAGACCTATAATTTTCCCAATCATTATTGATGATTTTAATGAGCGTTAAAATATATTTTTGTGGGACCTCCCAAACTAAAAAAAAAAATTGTATGGGGGGTCTCTATAGACTTATGGAGGGTCCTGGACCCCTAGAGCCCCCATTCATTTCAAACCCTGCTCCTAGCCACAAGCAAATAGCTAGCTTCTCTCTCGTGCCCTCTCATTTTCTCTCAGTCTCTTTCAACTTTTTCATTTCTGACCGGAGTCTACTGTTATATATCATACACTTCCGACTTCTCTTTCCTCTTCATCCAGCCACACACACACCCAGCCACAAAGAGAGAGAGAGACATCCATGCCGTGGTTTCTTCTGTTTTTTGTCTGACACAATACGAAGGAGCATTTGTCATTGGTTATCAGGGGATGATATATTGGTTAGCCTGCAGAGAAACATCTGTTGTGCTTTAATCTGGAGTGCATAGGCCAGTATTCATGGCCACCAGCTGTAGAGAATCACACCGGAGGAAGAGTCTAGCATGGAGGGAGGGGAAGACGCGTACAGCCTGCTTGTCTAGCAGATGCTGTTTCTTGTTATCCTGCTCCCGCTATCTTATTTATGTGGTCGAGTCACCACCTTGCAACCTCTCTCTCTTACTGCCCGAACAAATGCACGCTCATATGGGCACACAAACACACACACACACACACACACACACACTCAGCCTTAAGGACCAGATTTTAGAAGGCCTTTATAAATAGATTGCATGAAAATATAAGCCACTTGCCTTTGAAAAGCGCAAAAAAACATAATGATAAAACCAGGAATATATTCACTTTGGATCGTTATCAGATAAGATACACAACCAAATGGAGTTTTGTGCGAGTTAAATGTTTTTGTCTCTCACCCCTATTTGCTATTTCTTTCTTTCTCTCTCGCTCTCTTGGTCTGACTTGTGCTTTGCTGTCTCTCTTTCTGTCTTTCTCTCAGTCATCTCCATACATTAGTTCCCCTTCCGCACCTTTAGTTGCTGGCCACAGCCTTTCATTGACAGGCTCCTACTGTGAAATTTATGTCACATATTTAATATGGACACAGGAATGATTATCAAATCCATAGATGCCAGGAGAGTCCGCTCGACCCTAAATAATGGATGAGGCGAGGATGTGACTCAATTTGTGAGCGGCATAGAAAGAAGGTGGGAGGAGAGCCATCGACAACAGACCCCCCCCCACCCCCCGCCAACCCTCTCTCTGTCTACCCTCTCCGGAACGTCATTATTCTGGTCGATCTTTTCTCCCCTCACTTGACATCATTCAATGTAATCATCCTTCGATAAGAAAAAAAAGCCTGCTTGTAATAAAAGACACAACCGGGTTCAATACATGGAATGTGGAGAAGGATGACCCCTCGCACTGGACGGTGTGTAAATGGGCTGCTTCATCAAAGCAGAGAGGCCTCTAGGTACTTTAAAAGGACTTCGACCGTAGCCCCAGTTATCATTACGGTTGCCTTTTGTTTCGCCAGTGTTTGTCTATGCGGAATATGAGGAAGAAGGATGGCCGCATTAATGAATCAATGGGCTAATGAAGCAGTCATTGTGTTATTTGGGCACGCGTTACAGTATCTCTGCAGATAGACAGTAGTCTGTCATATCACGTGACCAATCACAGCTGTCTACATATATCTCTGGATTCCTTCATTCTGTTTGAGATACGCCATTCTTTTCCTGCATGGCAACTAAAAAATGCAATTAGGCCAGAGATTGTGAGTTTTGACCAATATTCCATGGCTAAGAGTTGTTTTTAGGCACGACACATCTCAGAGTGCTCCACAATTTACCACGATGCCTGATCGGGCACTTTGAGTTCTCAATGCCGATTGGCTTGTCGTTGTCGTTTAGTAGAACAAATACATTTCTGTTTTAGATGTGTTGGTCATGGCCATAAGGCATCTAAGCATTGTGTTCAGGCACTAGTATATTGGCCATGTAATCCCCATACCCTAATGTCTTATGGTTTAATTATATCAAGGCTTTCAGCCAATCCAGCAATCAGGATCCACTGGTCTCTAATCTATTTTTTTAAACTTTGGCCAGGCAACCCAGGTGTGGTTGGTTGTGTAATCGGTCATGTTAATTCTCATTTTGAATGACATTCTTGGTTTTATATTTGTACTTAATAAAAACAATAGAGACAATGCATAGTTCATAATCTTCAATTCCAAAATGTAACATGCCGAAATTACTCTGCAGTATTTCTTTTTGGTCCCCCCAAAATAAAAATAAAATGTAAAATGACAAAAATTACGACCTGGAATTCAGCTAAAATGCATACATCTACCTCGTTTTATTGAAGGTACGATATTTTCAGAAAAGGTGTTTGTGTACAAAGTTATCATAATTACATTTAGGACTCCTGACAATTCATTCAGATAAAATGTTGTCTCAATCTAGTTGCTAACAGCAATGGAAATTAACTATTGTTTTTACCAAGTAACCACCTTGTATTTTATAAAACAATGAAAGAGCTTTTTAGGGGAAACTTGTGAAGGGTTCAAAGGGTCAAATTAGCTAAAAGGGTAATTTTCCAGAAATGACACGCAGAGTGGGTGATTATCCCTGAGCTTGCATCATTTTTGTTTATAAAAATGGCTAATTGCTTCTTTTTTTACGAGTAGGAAAAGATTAAAAGTTAATAGGACAAACTAAATAAACACGATTCAATTGCACTAGCCTGTAGTAAGTTGGTAATTAATTTGTGGCCACCCCTGTGCTAATTAGCTAATATAAAGAGGAGAAGGAAGAAAAAAAAAGAAGTTAATGAGGCTTAATTTAACAGATAGTCTGAAGGGAAGTCACACTAATGAATTTATGAATGTGTGAGTAGGCAAATGAACTTTCATTGCTTCCAACGTGTGAACCGGCAATTATTTTGTTTTAGTACAAGATCTGATCTTCAGGGGTCCGACTGACAAAAGGTAACGGTTATAACCAAGACCATTTCCAGGCAGCCAGCTCCTACTGGTAATGTGCCCATCAGACCACAAAGTAACCCTAGTCATACCTCCACCAGGGATTCTCTCATCCCCCTCACACATCCCCATAACCTCATCCGGCCCCTCTCGTACCCTCCAATGACTTTGTCAGACCCTTCTGCCCAGCTCCGTCTTATCAGACTTCTCCGATGTCCGATCTACCCGGTCAAGAACGGAAAAGAAGGCCGACGACCTAAGCATCATTCACACTTCGGGTTTCTCGGTTTCTCAGCAGGGTCGTCCACTGTAGGACGCACCGGAGTAAAGTTCATGGATAATTTGAAAGGAATTACAGGGCCCCAATGAATCCGACTATTGGGTAAGGAGCTGGGGAGATACAGCTGTAATCAGGCAATTACAGCTTTCATAATGCAATTTATCTAGACGGCATGGGTCAATGCCAGTTACTTCTCTAAACTGAGTATAGACTACACTTGACAACAGCTGCTTTTATGAGCCTGACAGTGCAGTAATGACTGATGGGTAAGATAGTCTACATCCCATCAGAGAATTTGTTTCCTGTTGCATACACCAGTGTCACCTGTCAACCATTTTTGAAGTTACATATTCTTTATGGTATGTTGCAGGAAAAAAATAATTTACCATGCAGTACTGTAGTCCTGTAACAGTAAGGAACCTTATGGAGTAAAACAGGGATGATATTTGACAGAAGTGCTATAAGGTTACTGAAAAGCTTTCCTCACCACTTTTATTCTTGGAGAATGGATCATCTCATTAGATCTCAAATATGAGATCATTGATCATCTAGTTTGTTGGTAAATTGTGTCTGATCAAGGAGCTAGACAGATGATATATTTGACAGAAGTCTATTCGGAGAAGCGGTATTGACCAGACTGCCCCATAGCTAACATAACACTCGTTAAGCCTGAGTATCTTCGAGCTCTTCAACTCAACAGCGAGCTTATAGATGAAACCCTCCTTCTGACCTGTTGCGAGGCGTGTTGAAAGCTTGGTTGAAACAATTTACCCCCTAATACGGAACTGCTTCAACTCCACTACAGATATATATTGAAGGCTGATACACACATTCACAGACAAGCAAGCACACAAAAAGAAGAGATGGAGACAGACACACATCGTCACTGAAATGAATGGATCAAGTGTGGTTTTGTGTGTGTGTGCTTATTGACCTTATCAGCTGCTATATCCTGCAGTAGAGGGTCAAGGCAGAGGTGTGAGCACAGTTTCCAATGACATATTGATGAGCCTATAGGACCAGAGCAGGTCAACTCTGATTTCATATACGGCCCTGACACAATATGGAAACATGATAGGTCGCGTACAGGTTTAAGTGCTTTTTTGGGGGGTTTGTTTTCTTTTTCCACCTTCACTCAACGTATCTGTGCAGTGTTTGTGTTCCCCTACCTCCGTAATGGAAAAACTATTGCCGAAGCATTTCTCTGTCAGTGCAGGTCAAGGGGTCATCGCCGATGTCACTTTCAAAGTAACCAGCGGCAAATGGGTCCTGACATGTGCTCCCTAATAGGAGAATGAGAGAGGACAGCTCCACTGGCTTTTGGACTGATAAGCCACACAGGAGAATATGTGAGCCATAGAGGATCTGTTTTCACTGGGTTAAGCTTTTGAGAGACCGGTATCAGCTGTCATATTAAGGTACAAATAACAGCCATGCAATCTGAAAGATGTGGCCGGGGATTCTTTTTCACTGAATGAAAATGAGTCGATCGCCTCAGCTTCAAAACATGCATTTCATGTCTGTAGTAAATCGTACATTCTTATGGTAATACTTTGTTTCAAAAACACTAGAAGGTAAATCATTGCAGCTAAGCAAGTCAAAATGCAGTTTGATTGCGTTGTGCGAATTGTTCTTTTGTGGTCTTGCTGCTTGGGTTTAAGCAGTCCAATAGTACCTGCACACAAACAAAGGCTGCACACAGGGTCCTCCGTTCAGGTTTAACTATGCTTTACACAACTGACACTTCTTTTCTCTCTTTCTCCAGCCATTACTACATCACCCAACCATAAATCCACTCCTCCCTTTGATATATTTTATCTCTCCTTTCATCCCTTGCATCTCCCTGTTCCTCCATCGGTGCCTACTTGTTCTGTCCACCCCTCATCCCTCTTGCTCCGTCAGTGACAAACTAACGCCTCTAGTTCGGTGTGGGAAGTGTGCCGTTAAGGATGTGCTTTGTAACACGTAGCCAGAGCAATATCACAGTGCAATTGTTTGTCTCCAACGGGCATGCGACATTCTGCCACAGAGCCTCTGCCATCCGTGTGTTGGCCTATCGTGTTCACGCTCACTGCTTTTTTTTGTTTCCAAGAACCTCGACTGTGTTTTCTCAAAACACCACTCGATGTACACACGTTTCCGTCTAGCGTATGCTGTTCCTCTGTCCCTGTGTGTCGTCTCCCACTGGCAACCGCTGGGCACCAAGTCAAATTCTCCAGATTTTTACGAGTGAAGGTGATTTTGGTCTGATGTACAGTGTATTGCAAGATAGGGTGTAAGGAAACGGGAAACCTAGGAATGATTTAAGAAAGTGTTTCCTTTATCGCCTCCTCAATCTTTCTCTGTATCTGTCTGTATTTTGTCTCGTCTGTATAGGTCTCTCTCCCGATCTCTCCCTCTGTATCTGTCTCTCTCCCGATCTCTCCCTCTGTATCTGCCTCTGTCCCGATCTCTCCGTCTGTATCTGCCTCTCTCCTGATCTCTCCCTCTGTATCTGTCTCTCTCCTGATCTCTCCCTCTGTATCTGCCTCTCTCCTGATCTCTCCCTCTGTATCTGCCTCTCTCCCGAGCTCTCCCATCTGTATATGTCTCTCTCCCGATCTCTCCGTCTGAATGTGTCTCTCATATCCCATCTTTTCCTCTGAATCTGTCTCTCACTTCCCATCTCTCCCTCAGTATCTGCCTGTCTCTCATCGTCTCGTCTCTTTCCCCATCTGTCTCCCTCTCACCCTATTTCTCCCTCTGAATCTGTCTCTCTCTTGCTCCATCTCTATCCCTCCCCCTGCATTCATCTCTTGCCCAGTCTCTCCCTCTCCACATCCGTCTCTCTCGCACCATCTCTCCCACTCCTCCCTATATCCATCTCTCACCCACCCTCTCTGTATCCGTCTCTCTCTCCACTTCAGTAGTCAGAGAGCCGATGACTGAGCGAGCAGGAGACTGGCGTTTTCTGATAGAGTTACAGCCCACAAATGAAGTCAATCAAGGGCCGGGTAGAAAAATTCATTTTCTGACAGGGGTGTCAGCAAGATCGCCAGACCCCCATGACAACAAATCCATAGCGCCAGCTGAGAAAGGGAGACGAGTAAAAGAACACGGTGCCGTGGAAGAGGAGAGTGAGGGTGGGAGTAAAAGATCCTGACAGGCTGTAAAACAGGAATCCGCTGGGTGGATTCCTGGCTGATCAGAGCGTTTTACCTTTCAGCTGTCCATAACGCAATTTCATACCAATTATTACCCCCAGTGAGCCTGTGACAGGCCGGTGTGTTGGTGTCCCTGCAGCCTGCGTCCCAGTAATCCCGAAATGACGGATTGGAGGGAAGCGTTGCGGTGATTTGTGACCGAGGAACTGAACATAGACGGCTGTATTTAGCAACGTGAGAGTAGTTTGTTTTAATGCTTATGCTGGCTGGTGACAGTCTTTCCACTTTGATTTGATGCATGGGTTTAGTTTTGCCCATAGCCAGGACACACACACACACACTCTCTCATCTTACTGAGGGCATCACCGTTCATGGTGTAAATTGAAAAAAGTATTGTAGGGTGTCCATTTGGGAGTTTGCAACGTCGAAACCAATCGCATTTCTGGAGAGAAATCCTTTGTGGTAATTTCTAAAGTCAAGATGGTGGTTCTGTGAGGACTACTGCCATTTTCATCATTCGGTTAAATGTATCAAATGTCATGTTATCTTTAATAAAACGCACTCTGCGCTGAATATTTTAAAAGCACAAATGCAGGACTGTGAAAACATTTCCTCGGTTTGACTCTCCGCCTTGGCGTTTCCCAACACCGCCTCTTCCGCGGTCATTCCCCCCAATACAGCTCCTCAAGCTCTCCACTCATTATATCCCCTTCTCATTAACCTGTCGGTCCGACAAGGCAGGATGTCGCCTCAGTGCCACGACCGGGTTAAGAAAACACTCTCCGGCTGGTGACCGATGGCCTGTCGGTGTTCACACACAAAAGTTTCGAAATTTGATCCACCTGTCATCTCGCCTGTGATTATGAATCTCTTCCTCTGAGGCGCCAGGGTCCATTCAGGCTCACTCTAGCATGGCACAGCCCTCTGCCGTGGGCCTCTCTACGTTTGTCTTCTCTCAGCGTTTATGACATGGATGAGAGAGCAAACTTCAAATCAGAGCGGATGGGGGAATGTCCACCCAGCTCATCTTAACGTAAATGGTGGTGCCAACGGAAATATTTCTCTTTACACAGATAGAGTGTTACGCAGCGCAGCTGTATTCTGAATTCATCGCCGGCATCTAATAATGTCTGTCTCCTCTGGATTAGATTGCGGGCAAAGATGTTAGGCTACGTTCTTTTAGGGTATGACATTGTTTCCTGGACATAAAAAAGTCTGAAGGTCACATCATGCAGACGTACTTTTCTGTTTAAAGTCATATCTACTGGAAGGATTCTGCAAAACTTGGCTTGGGCTCATTGCATGACATTAACGCCATACCGGCACTTAGATTTCTGGTAGAAGCCCACTAGTTCTGTCTTTAATGCTTACTTTGGACTTCAGCTTTCCAGAACATTCTACTGGAAAATGTATTTAGGAAATGTATAAGCAATTACATTTTCTATACAACAAGTAGCTGTGAGGACTGTGACTTCCCAATCTAATGGTCTGACCTCTCACTTCGTGATAGGATAAAGAGTTGTTATGAACAACTGTCTGTTACTCTAGGTTTTTCTGTTATACTCGAGAAAAAGTGAAATTAGGCCACCATTGTAGTGGTTCTTAGATAGATGCCTGTGCCATTAGGCACTTTGACAAGATTGTATCTACAAATATATATATTTTTTCAACAAATGTCAAATGTGTAGCTTTTAAGGTTTCAATATAGTTTTTTTTATATTATTTTGAATTTCTTCAAAAGAAAAAAAGAAAACAAATCCCTGATATCGTAATGTTTATATTCCTGTTAACTAGCAGCTCGACATATTTCCAGAAAGTTTCAGTAGGATGAAAAGAAAATCTTGGTTTTAAAACAAATAAAATTCATAGCACATGCTGTCAGGACTGACCCCGTTTTCCGCATTTACCCGTAAAACAATCCTACACATATTTGCCTGGTTATAATAAATAAATAAACAATTTGTCTTTTCTTTTTTCTATCATTTTTATCCCCAGGAGTAGATGAGGAGAACATGAAACCATTTTTTTCCCTTTAACCTCATGTTGAACTACAGATGACCCTGCTAGCAACCAAAGGAATCAACTGCATTAGCTTTAGGGTGGTCAGACTAAATGTTCAGAGGAAGGAGGGGTCAGAGATGGGGGATTGGGGTTTGTTCATGCTCTCCATTACAGTTGTTTAGGTTAGGGGGGATTTCACTCAATGACGTTAAAACACTTTTAACTGTGAATCACATCAGCACAACTGGTCGTTCACTTATGCACAATTGCTGATACACTGAGGTAACAACGTTTCTTTCCCATTTTCTACATAATGGCAAGGGAGAATGGAAGATGGGCATTTATTGATTTCCAGAAACTGCGGAGGGCTGTAAAATATATGCCTGAGACATTTTATAGTGACGTGTCAAAAACATTCAGTCCATGGCAAAATATTTATATTTGCCATGTAAATCAAAAGAAACTTCCCCTTTGCCAATGAGTCTCTGTTTTCCCATCAAGCCTCAGCGAATGGAGATTATGTTTATAAAACGGAAGCTAAATTTGAAGTTATATTCCTGGGCTTGCCGGTTCACTAGGAAACCTCCAGCTGCTCTGGACCTTCGGAGGTCTTTGGGCTGCTTTTGGTCCAGCTGCCCTCCTGGCTCGACTGCCTGTGTGGCCCGTGCAGACATGCGCTGATACGAGCCTCCACAGGGGGCTGATGGGTATTCTGGGGCTGGGCCAGAGAGGACACAGATGCCTTAAACGACTTGATACCATGGGACGGAGGAAGCACGACTCAAGTAAATCCAAACATTTCTGAAGGACATTATAATGAACGCACTGAGGTGATGTTGTTCTTCAATACAAAAGAAAAGAAACAATTGATGACGTGTTCATATCCCCCCATGGGGGTGGAGAAGGTATTCTTCATTCGCTGAAAAAGCGACAACAAGGACAGCGCAATCCTTTCTATAATCATTGAAATCCTAACATGTAAGACAGGCTGCTGTGAAATGAGCATTTTGCAAACTACAGAGTTTTAACCAAACAGTGAAATGACCACTCTCCAATGGCCTTATACAATAAAAAAGAAAGTTTATTTTCCCCATGCCTGATTTATGGACAGTTGAAAAGAGTTTTAAGGTGTATACCTGTGAACCGGGGTGAACCCTTGGAATTCTAACAGTTCGTAGCGGAGGCGCACCTAACCTGGGCTGGCATTTTCACGGTAGCCCAACGCCCACCGTACTGGATTAACAGAAGGCCTCTCATTAGACACTAATTAATATTGAAACACTGGGAACACAATATCGTTATCTGCTGAGACACTTGCCAGTGCGTTGAGCAGAATGGACTCTTCAATCTGCTGTGCGTGAAAAAAGGTTTCTGATAATATTACAAATCGGAGCCTACCATTTAGACAGTTGATATTCTTTATCCACTTCCCCACCTTATAGACAGTGGATATTCTTGATCCACTTCTCCAACATTTTGGATATTCTCGCACCCTGGAGAGCTGATCCACTTCTGTTTGTTTTCCTCATAAATCAGGGACATATTCACACCTTGGACACCACATGAGTGCAATTACCTAGCAGGTAAAAACAGAAACCAGAAGTGTTATGGCCCTACAGGATTTAAGTTGAATAGCCTTGATTTAGACCCTCTGAAGTCAGTCTGAAAAGAAGTGAGTCATGGTCCAAAAGCCTGCTATTTCTCCATAGAGCTCCATAGAACAAGTCCTCTAGATGGAATGTGCTCCTTATTCTAAAAGACTTATTTTTTTACAAAACTGTTGCCATGTAGAAAAGGTGTAACTGATATAGATTCAGTGCTTTTGAGTAGTCACATTCAAGTTAAACGGTCACTTTCAAATTGGTTTTAACATAAATAGTTGCTTTGTATTAACTCAATTTTAACAATGTTAACTTAATGTTAAATACTGCAAGAAAGAAACACTATAATGAGAGTATTCCTGAGCTTTAGATATGAAGTTAGTTAGTTAGTAAATTGAATATCAAGTGCATAATTGTCCTTTGCTTTACCTGAATAAAATCTTGTTTTAATGATTTTATTTGCAAGAGGTCAGTCATGTCTGCATTCAGCAGAAACAGCAACGGCTGTATGCTATTCTTTTCAATATTTTTTATTAGAACCCAGGGCCATAACATTCTTTAGGCATCTTTATAAATACAGTTATAGTTTTAAATCAGTGGTAACGATAGTTCAATGTAGAAGTGATTTTAAAAGTAATCATTCACTCTCTTTTGATCCTTGGCTGGGTGCCTATCCATAACCCATTTAAACTGAACCACTCAGTAGACTCTCAAGGTTATGTGATAATCATGTTAGCTGTGTAAAAAAAACCCAGAAAGAAATGTAATTGGTTCCCCATTAAAATGTGTGCTTTCAGTTCATACATTCGAATGACAAAGGGAGTAAAAAGTTGCAGAGGAGGTCAGTCCGTATGTCCACTCAGGTCGGAGCGCTGCGTTCATTTGTCTCTAATCAATCCCGTTGTTCTTCTCTTGTTCGTTTGTGTTTTGACATACAGTCGTTGTGGCTGGTTTGATCTTGCCCGTGTTTCCCAAGAGACGGTGTTCAAATTGGATTTTTCTTCTTTAGAGGGTGCTAGAAGTGGAAATCACCCAGCTCTGACCTGACTCCTCACGGCACTTCACCTCCCATCTCTTTGTCGTGACCAGCACAGAACGGAGGTTCGACACTCACACAGATACACAAAGCGCACGCTCAAAAAACATACTCTAGAAGTGAACAAGTGAGCTCTCGACATATTGCCAAGATTTTGGCGACCACGCCACCTGTCCCTTGACAGCTTCACTCGGCTAAAGCTGAGAGGCGGGGAAAAGCGTATAGCGCTCAGCGCGTGTTCAGGAGGGACGGCGGAAAAGAAATAGGGCCGAAACAAGTCCCTTTAACTTTTTAAAGGCTTCTCAGCATTTGTTCTGCACACTTACCTACGCGAACTCCAAGGGGCCGTGGTGACTGGGGTCCCATTTCAGGGCCCAGCATGGAGTCGCCGAGCTCGTCAGCTGTAAAATGAGAGCGCCGAAGCGCGGTGTGAAAATGGATTAGCCTCGCTGAGATAAGGGGGGAGCCCTCGGCGAGCCGTGCGAGCCTTCGACGGGGAAAAAAGAAACGCCGTACAAATTGTTTTTGGTACATTAAGTACCTGTTACTTTATTTCACAGATGGAAAACAATAACACAGACTCCCAGGGCTGGAACCACCCCGACATAGAGGAAGCGGGAGGGAGAGACTGAGAGCGCTTTGGCTATAGAGCTCAAACCCCGACCCCCCCACACACCACTTCGCCCGCGCTCTTTATTATGCAAAGTGATTTTCTTGAGGACTTTTGACTCCCGAATTCAGCAGATTGACAAATATAACATATGATGATAGATGACGAAGGGCCTGGCTGGGAGTCAACAGGCTACTGTGGGAAATCATACGGCATCTCTGTGTTAATAAAAATAAAATAAAAAAAGGCCTGAATGTTCTCCGTCAGCGAACGGGAAAGGGATTTTTCAATTAATAAGCTTGCTACCGCACCAGGGCCTCCCAAATTAAATGAGTGTGTCAGATCCAGGATGATTTATACATTTGGACTGATCTAACAGCTCGGTGGAACAGCTATGACACCCTGACAAGCCAACAATGGATATGAAAAATGAGCCAATACCACAGTGCTAAATCGGAGACTTTCAAAGCCAAATGCAACGCACTTGTGTAGAGTCCGAACCCTATACATATTTGGGAATATAATGAAAAGAAAATGGGGAGGAAAAAAAATCCCTTCAAGATTCTTCACACTATTTAAGCTAAATCATTCAGTGTTTATATGAATTGAGTGATGGAGACAAATTGGTCAAAGTGGAGCGTGTGGAGCGCACTTGTGATATCGGGCCTATTGGTGGGTCTTTGATGGGATGGGAGAATGTCGAACCCAGTTAAAGCCAAGGTGCTTTTTAAAACACCACCAGGCATGCTACTTATAACAGTAACTCCCAAACTACGTTTAATAAAGCAAAATTTAAATAGAAAAATGAATCTACAGTTAGCCTCCATGCTGGACATTTTTCATCGATTTAAACCAGAAAAAAAAGTTACTCAACGAGCTATAAAAGATTGTGTAAGTGAGATTATAACAGCACAAGGTCAGAACTTTCATTCTAAAAAAAAACAACTGTGTGGCGTTTAACGGTTGTAATGTGGATATAATCCCACTAATGGACCCAAACGTGGACAGACGTAAGCATTGCTGATTTCTCTACAGTTGCTCTTTCTACCTCAGTTTTTCTGTCCATCTGATGAAAAACTTCATTTTGTTTTCGTTCTCAGAGCTCAGCAGATTTAGAGGAAACAATTACCAGTCCAGTGATCTCTGCTTCCCGCGTCCCACCGTTAAATGCTCAACGCCCAGAGGTATGCTCTGGAAATGATACCGTTTTTAAAGGGGTTAAATTTCATCTTCTCCTTTATCCCCATTCATTCCCTCCATCGCTGTGTCCTTTCAGAGGTTTTATTTCACAAAACTGCCAAACATTGTTGTTTGATGGGGAGTGAAGAAGAGAGCAACAATAAAGATTATGAAAAGCCCATCTTCACAGAACATTAGACATGGCCAAACAACCTACAGCTATGATTGGATATATCAAAACTGACAAGTAAAAGTTGATTGCTGAGTGCCTATTGATTGAGCTATATTTCACAAGGATAGCCCAGTCTGATATGCTAGCTCCTTTCTGCACATCACAACACAGCTAGCAGAACCTTCTCAAAGAGAGTATGCCCTGCAAACTGAAACGTGTTCATTAGGATGACCCTGGGAACACCACCACTACAGTAGGTTACGTCATGGTGCAATATACTGAGGCAGATTTATTCAACACGAGATCATTATTTTGAACTACATTTCTCTTTTAATTAATATGATAAATGTTCTATACATGGTAATACACGTAAGCTCCAACATGATTGGCATTCTCAATAAAGATCCACAAGAACTGTTCTGTGGACAAGGAGCTTTATCTAAACTGACCAAAGCTCTATTTCAAGACCCTGTGCTAGTGATGTTCAGAAAACTCCCCATGTTCTAGTTATATCTCCTTGGCCAGTAATTATTTTGGCATTACAATAAGTAGGCATAAGTAGAAAATAACCCACTTACAAATGTGAAATATGGGGTTGGTTGTTTGATCATCCAGCTATTTGTCTTCCACAGGTCAAGGGAACCTTGGGTAGGTTAACTAAATCATGACCTTTACTCAGTAACAACATATTTTGTTACTAAGGCAACCAGGTTTAAACCAACCAATAATGCCACGTGAGGAAGACAGTTCTGTAATCACAGAGGAGAAACGTTCAGCTGCACCACAAGAGGGATCCCAGTGTGATCTAGACTAGGCCATTCAAATAGCTATTAGATACACTAATATGGTTTGTGGTCAGCTATTCATTTCGATAGCTAAGTACTTCACCTTAAAAGTAGTGTTCGGTAACTTTAGCATTGTCAGCAGTCCATGAAAAACGGTCATGGTGAGCAAATGAGTTGGCAGGCTAGCTAATGAAGACGTTAATGGTAGTTGCATACAGTTTGTCCTACTACATAGCGGATACAATTTGGATCATTCTTTGATTTTGTTCCTAAGGCATTAACTTTTTGACCTTTACACTCACGCAAGTAAAAACATTACTCCCCAACAGCATTGCAGTGTAAACATGGCCGCAGACAAACCCAATAAATTGTCTACGTATCATGCAAGTACGTAGACAATCCTGCTGCTCCGATTTAGGATCCTTTTACAATTTTTATTAGAACATCCAAACAGAGCTGTCTGCCAAGCACATGGAAATGTGCATCCCCACCTGAGTATTAGTTGGGGGAAAGAAAAAAAATATAAGGTGTCCATTGGAGAGATAATGAGTGGATAATATGTAGCCAATGAGTCGCTTCAAGATAGAATAGAAGAGGACCTATAACGGACCTATAACGGAGCCCTGCGGTATGCCAATAGTGAAAGCCCATAGAGTAGCCACTCAACTCAACATGACATGAGTCACCTTTTGCTCACATGTTTTTTAACCCTTAAGATCCCATATCGGCCGTCAACGGCATTCCTTTAGAACCCCATAGTGGCCACCCCGTCCACTGCCGGCAGTGTTTCTTTAACATTAGTACTTGTGTGAATATCACACAATCTACCTGGGAAAAACCTGTAGCTGCATTCCCGTGAATGATGGTAATAAGACACGGGAAGAGTCATTTGACTTGTTTTTTTTTTATAATTTCTTAACTTAATACGCGTTTCTGTGTTGAAACGTCCTTGCTCTTTCAAAGCGATAACGATGTCGAGGTGAGTAACAAAATATACTGCATATATATGCCTGGTGTTGTACATATGCTGTGAAATGTAGATAATATCTTTTAGATGGCAATAACATACCTGTCACGATATCTTGATAGGCGACCTCAGCTGTGGAGCTGGAATGTTTGTTTCCTTAGTCTAATTAGTTGGATGTTTTTTGCATTGCTCCTGATTTCATAAAAAAATTGAAACTGCCATAAATAACTGGACAACTAACTGTCCGGTTCGGTTAATTTATCAGACTAGAAATTTTGTCTACCCAAATGTCAGTTAGACAATATAGAAACAAACCAAACTGCTTGCCGAAGCTAGCTTACTATCTGGTTCGTTTATGAGTTTATTAGATAAATTGTGTAGTAGCAAATGTGTAATGCTTTCGCAAAGGAAGTGGAGGAGGACGAGTGAGAGGTACATTTTTATTACAAGTGTTTAGAAAACAATATATATTATTCAAAGTTATGTTAATGTGGTGTCAAATTAAACATGAGGATGTGCTCTTTAAAACAAAGTAAACTTGTAATTTGTTCTTAGTTTTTGTGCTATATCTATTTGTTTGAAATGCATGAGAAAATATGATTTGTTTATAGAACTTCTGGGAATTTACAGCAGCATTCTAAAATTCGATTTTAATGTGAAGGGTTAAAGATTGACAGAAAGGTTATTGCCATTCTGAAATCAGAGTCGATGCATCCAGTGATTCAAGGATGATTTGATGATGGAAATATGGAATGGGCAATGTTTTTCAGAGATTATCTAAAGGAGGAAGCAGGGCATGGCAAACACTTAGAAGTTAGAAGAAAGAGCATGATATTTGGAGTGAAACAAAATGGCTTTGGTAACATACAGTCATGTCAAGAACTTAAAGACACCCGATTAAATATTTTTTCCTTTTTTAAGAAATATGGACATATCGATATTTGATCTTTATTCAAAAATGTGTCTGAAAAAAACTTTAGTATGACTTTTTCTATAACTCTCTGCAAGTTTCTGACATCAACTGGGAGAAAGTTTTTCCAACACCGCCATGCCCATTTTTTTTCAGCTGTGATATGTTTGAGGGGTTTCTTGCATGCACAGCCCGTTTCAAATCACCCCACTGCATCTCAATTGGCTTAACATCCGGGCTTTGACTTTGCCATTCCAGAATTCTCCATTTCTTCCTTTTGAGCCATTCCTTGCAGCAGCCCCTGGAAGACCTGAGGTGGCTTCATTCACACTAATGGATTACTTCATAGAAGATGTAAAATGAATGCCTATTCTGGTGATTATTACCAAACAATGCAAAATATCCTGCCCCGACTTACAGTAAATGTTTTCAACTACGAACTAAACAACAATAGATTAAGACAAACAAATATACTTATCACTAATTAGTCAAATTCCAATTCCTCCAGCTACAGATGCAAGCATTAAAAGACTCTACAAATGTTTTGCTGTTTGGCAGTTGCAGTGGGACAACCAATGTCTTCAGAATGAAGGAGTCAACTGATGTTGGAGAACAAGGGCTTTGGTTTTCCTATGCCATAGTCGGTCTCAGAAAAGTAGAAGGTTGAACAAGCTGCTTAGAAATAACTAAACAGATGGTCTCTACAGGCTTGTTGGTGGACCATTGGTCTTGATGCTCTCCAGCTTCTGCGTGGAAAAGGAGGATACTTGGCATGTTCTTTAATGGGTGCAGAGGTTTCAAAACAGATTTCTTATGTAAAGGGCAACTCTAGAAGTTAAGTTGAGGAAGTTGGGAAAATTGATGTACAATTGAATCATTATGAGAATGCATTGTTTTCTTGTATTCATTGCACAAGTAATTCATTTTACAGGACAGATGAACAAGAAGTCGAAGAAGCTTGAAATCATTATTACTGCGGCCAAGCAGTTTCTGTATGTCCAGGATTATACGAGTGCGTGATCTTCCGGGCATGTGTCTGTATTTTCCAGTGACCAGCCTGCCAGTACCTGCAGATGGGCTGCGTGTAGACCTTTTAGTCAGATCAACCAGCTCTACAGCCAGGTGAACCAAGTCAGGGATGACCAGGTGGGCTGTGGGTAGATAGCAGGAATCCTCAGATAGTAACTGTATTTGCAACACAAACAGATGGGCAGGAAAAAGCTGTGAGTTGTCAGACAAGATTTTCTTCTGAAGATTTAAAGGAGTGGATTGAGAGGCATTCCTTGGATCCGTAGGGTTACCTCTTCGTATCATTCAGAATGACCCTTCCCTCGTCACATTGACTAATGCAACGTTCATCAACCTATGAATTATTTTGTCACTGTGTTGGAATAGACACATTCATAAAAAACGGAGAGATAAATGACACTATAATTGGTGATGCTAAGGTACAGGGAGATTACACCATATTTGATTATAAATATATACAGGGAGATAAATTAATCCATATGTGGCGATACAAAGGTATAGTGAGATAAATGAAACCATGAGTGGTGATACTAAGATACAGGGAGATAAATTACACTATTATTGATTATATACAGGGAGATAAATTAATCCATATGTGATACTAAAGTAAAGGAAAATACATGACATCATAAGTGGTGATACTAAGGTACAGGAAGCTTAATGAAACCTTAAGTGGTGATACTAAGATACAGGGAGGTACATGGCACTATAAGTGGTGATACTAAGGTACAGGGAGATAAATTACACCAAATGTGGTGATACTAAGGTACAGGAATATTAATTAAACGATAAATGGTGATAGTATGATACCGAGAGTTAAATGAAAGCATATGTTACTATACAGTGGGGAGAACAAGTATTTGATACACTGCCGATTTTGCAGGTTTTCCTACTTATAAAGCATGTAGAGGTCTGTAATTTTTATCATAGGTACACTTCAACTGTGAGAGATGGAATCTAAAACAAAAATCCAGAGTAATTAATTTGCATTTTATTGCATGACATACATATTTGATCACCTATCTACCAGTTGGAATTCCGGCTCTCACAGACCTGTTAGGTTTTCTTTAAGAAGCCCTCCTGTTCTCCACTCATTACCTGTATTAACTGCACCTGTTTGAACTCATTACCTGTAGAAAAGACACCTGTCCACACACTCAATCAAACAGACTCCAACCTCTCCACAATGGCCAAGACCAGAGAGCTGTGTAAGGACATCAGGGATAAAATTGTAGACGTCCACAAGGCTGGGATGGGCTACAGGACAATAGGCAAGCAGCTTGGTGAGAAGGCAACAACTGTTGGCTCAATTATTAGAAAATGGAAGAAGTTCAAGATGACGATCAATCACCCTCGGTCTGGGGCTCCATGCAAGATCTCACCTCGTGGGGCATCAATGATCATGAGGAAGGTGAGGGATCAGCCCAGAACTACACTGCAGGACCTGGTCAATGACCTGAAGAGAGCTGGGACCACAGTCTCAAAGAAAACCATTAGTAACACACTACGCCGTCATGGATTCAAATCCTGCAGTGCACGCAAGGTCCCCCTGCTCAAGCCAGCGCAAGTCCAGGCCCGTCTGAAGTTTGCCATGACCATCTGGATGATCCAGAGGAGGAATGGGAGAAGGTCATGTGGTCTGATGAGACAAAACTAGAGCTTTTTGGTCTAAACTCCACTCGCCGTGTTTGGAGGAAAAAGAAGGATGAGTACAAGAACACCATCCCCACCGTGATGCATGGAGGTGGAAACATCATTCTTTGGGGATGCTTTTCTGCAAAGGGGACAGGATGACTGCACCACATTGAGGGGAGGATGGATGGGGCCATGTATCGCAACATCTTGGCCAACAACCTCCTTCCCTCAGTAAGAGCATTGAAGATGGGTCGTGGCTGGATCTTCCAGCAGTGGAAGTGGCTCTGTAAGAAGCATCTCAAGGTCCTGGAGTGGCCTAGCCAGGCTCCAGACCTGAACCCAATTGAAAATCTTTGGAGGGAGCTGAAAGTCTGTATTGCCCAGCGACAGCCCCAGAACCTGAAGGATCTGGAGAAGGTCTGTATGGAGGAGTGGGCCAAAATCCCTGCTGCAGTGTGTGCAAACCTGGTCAATAACTACAGGAAACGTATGATCTCTGTAATTGCAAAAATTGGTTTCTGTACCAAATATTTTGTTCTGCTTTTCTGATGTATCAAATAAGTATGTCATGCAATAAAATGCTAATTAATAACTTAAAAATCAGACAATGTGATTTTCTGGATTTTTGTTTTAGATTCAGTCTCTCACAGTTGAAGTGTACCTATGATAAAAATTACAGACTTCTGCATGCTTTGTAAAAAGGAAAATCGGCAAAATCGGCAGTGTATCAAATACTTGTTCTCCCCACTGTATATACAGGGAGATGAATGACACCTCATGTGGAAATATGAATGTACAGGGAGCCAAATTACACCAAATTACGGTATGTTTGGAGATACTTAGATATTTATTTTGGATTGTTCCACTCTCTTAGAATCAATGCATAGCATGTCTCTAATTTAGTTCAAGGTTATTTTGTGATTAATTGTTTTAATAAATGTAACTGTTTTATTATTTTAATTAACATCAACATTTGTTATTAACATTCTTGTTCATTATTTAATTTGACTACTTTAGTTTTTTGGAACATTCCAGTAAATTTGACTAAGTGAGTAGCCTATTTTCTTTGTTTGTCATACTTCAGTATTGTTCTGAATAGGAACATTGTAATTGCTTATAAGAGACTGTAGGTAACATAATTGGCAGGTACACACTTATGACTCCTCACAGTACAATCCATTTTGACAAAAACATTTTTTGTGTAAAACAATATTTGTTATGACATTGTATTTAAGCCAGCTACATTTCCTGGATGCCAGAGTGAGTGGTTTGTCCCGTTTCTTTGAACTCAACCAAGTTCTCCCAAGATTGTAAGCTATGAAGACAAATCCCAGCGACTGCTTTAGCATGAACTGCTTGCCTATCTGTGACTATTCTGACCCTGTAAATGTAATACTGAGTATGTAAAATCCCTGACAAATAAAGGGTATGCAGAAGTCTGAATTTGCATACGTATATTCCGTGTAATAAAAACCTCTCAAGATGAAGCGTTATGAACACCTCTGGCCTTTGCTCACCAACTGGACCGGGAAAAGGCAGAGAAGAGATGTATAGCCAGACAGGCAGCCTGACAGACAGGCAGACACGCAGGCAGACAGGCAGGCAGCGCAGCCGAGCCCGCTGTGATTGAATGATCCCATCTCCCGGCTCTGTTAGACAACAGGCAGCCACGTATGAAGATTGATACAGAAGTGCTCGACTTGGTTTGCTGGATCATCAAACGGATTGATATCATCGTCCCACTCCGGATGAAGACAAAGCAACTGTTATCATGCTCAATACGAGGGTTTGTCAGGAGTGGAAAATCATTCTGTCTCACCAGTTATGGGCGCATCGCCGACTGTCATGGAAATTTATCTGGGAGATGCCACCGCTGTACGTTATATGCTATGCCGTTTATTCAACAACAAAAGCCAAACGAAGATCTTAGCAAAACATTAAATTACAGTCCAATACTAGAAGTGGCATTTGTTTCATTTCTATCATGTTTCCTCTGCTACTGTAAATCCCTTACTCTCCTTATCGAACAAGGTTTATTATCACGCAAGAACATCACTCAGGGAGACACTAATATAAAGAAAGCATATATATATCCACAAGTCTTGTATTTGTGTATCTTACAGTGAAGAGTACATCACCTCGGTGATAGGTAAGGCTTATCTATACGTTCACTTTAAAGCTGCCGCAATACGATGGACATCATTCATGATACACATTATGTACCTGACATACTGTAGCGCTAAAGCATTGCTGTTGAAGGCTTCATTCATTTGCATCGAGGGAATATGGAATGTAACCCTTGGACCTGGGGTATAGTAAAACTGACAACCCGTCAAGGACACTTTGTGAAATTGGGCTGAATGTGGACGCCGTACAAAATGGAAAAGTAAACCCCCTTGATACAGATGAGATTAGATGCTCGGCACCATAACTGAAAAGCATAATGAATTAACGTGTTCAGTACTGGGAGGCAGCTAAGTCTTCAGGGGTCCAGCTTTAATCCTCTTAGTACATGATGGGAATGACCACAAGAACTCTGTGGCATTACAGGGGCTTGTTTTCTTATGATTAGCAATGCGCTGGTTCAAGAGAGCTATGTGCTTGTGCTATGCGTTTTATGCACACTGTAAATATGTCATTCAAGTTCTCTCTCCTTCTGTCTCCCTCCCTAACTCATGTTCCCCTCTCTCTGTCTCTCTCTGTCTCTAAACCGTCTGTAAAAAGCCATGTCTGGCAAACACATACATACAAGCAGGAGTGATAGTGAATACAAGCGCTTACACACACAGCATTTCTCCTTCCATTTATCATGTTTATATATACCTTCTGGAGTGCTGGGGCCACAGCAAAAACTGGTTTCCATCTTCACATTGAAATAATAAGACAAGCAGGATGACTGGGAACCAATCATTACCCGGCATGTAGCACGGTATGTATTTTCAAGACAGCGCGTTGCATACACACAGCATTGTTTTTGGAATGCATGCATGTGTGCAAAATGTGTAAAATTCCTAGAGACGTATTGCCTGTGTGACCTCTACCTTAGACAGACCTAATGTGTGTGTGTGTGTGTGGGCATGTGTGTGGGCATGTGTGTGGGCATACAGGGGAGGTTTGAGGCGGAGGAGGGTGATCTCCTACTACAAACGCCTTCTAGGCCACAAAACCAGGCGATCCATCTCCCTTTTTAGCTGGTGTCAGGAGCGTTCTGAGTGATGACAACTTGACAGCATGTTCCTGGGTTCGCTCTTTAACCCAACGCAATGAGCTATGACAGCCGGGAGCCGGGATCACCTTGTTGGGCTCCAGCCACGGAGATATCAGCGTTTTTCCACGGTGTGAACGAGCTCTACCCTTCATTCATCCATTTCGATTTGACACCATCATAACCGTGTCCTAAGCATTTTCAAGGATCTCGCATGTGAAAACAGATCACATGTGAAAACAGTTCAGATTTGCAATAATTGCGCACGGATAAACACCAGGTTATTCATACATCCGTATCCCATGCACCACATTGGTGTGTTTAAAGTCTACCAATGCAGACGTAGCCATCGAACACTGGCCGCGGCTTAGAGACACGTACAGCTTGTATGCGGCACTGTTATAACTCTCTCCACAGGCGTGAAAAAGAAATACCGGCCCGGGAGTCTGAGGGGCCCTGTGTAAATGAGAAGGTTCTGCTGCATTAGCTTCATAAAACCATAATCCTTTCCCCATAAACCATTACATGCGCCACAACATTTCTGATTTATGGGGTGGAGAATCAATGGGAAAAAATTAATGCTCGCAAAACATCTCCGGGACGTTATTGAGCAGATTTTAATTGTGATTTCATTCCTTGTTGTGACCGTTAGCCGGATGATGAATGAGGACCTAACCTTCCACTCTAGCGAGCACTGGAGAGAGTCTTTAATCTGACAATTAAGTGTCTGTCTTTTAGATTTTATTGTATCTCTCCCTCTCTTGTTTGCTGGTACCCTTTAGCCCTCCCTCCTCTTTCTCTCTATTACCCTCACTATCTCCCTCCCCCTCCCTCGTTCTCTCCCCCTCCCTCTCTCTCGTTGTCTCTCCCTCCCTCTCCTCAGATCACTTCATCTGTACAGTGCAGCTATTGTGCAGATTAAATTGAGACTCTGGTTTTCTCCATCTCAGAGCACTTACTTATGTTTTATGACACGCACTAAATCAATTTTATGCTACTATTGATTTTTTTTTCTTCTCCCCTCTCTTATTACCCTCTTGGTTAAATCGACACAAACCGTTTTGCCTTTTGCTCCCTGGCTTCTTCCCAGTCCTTGTTTCTGTTGACCTCGTGTACGTCTAAGACAGCAATGCACTCCTTGGGGGTGGGGGCTGGCTGGGGTGTTAGTGGGAGGAATTTGTGGAGGGTAGGTGGAGCGGGTGAAAAGCCCTCCAGACGACTGCTCTGAAGCGCACTAAGCACCAGTGGGCAGTGTGGCTCACGGACGCCAAGCCAACATGCTGCAACCGGAAGGTGGCAGGTTGAACTCTTGTAGCCTTCAAATATCGTCCATGCTCTTGAGTACACGGGAGGGTGGATAGATATAGTGCCAGCGTTTTTGAAACTTTTAAACAATCGTTGTTTGTTATCTCGTTGTTACGTTTACATGAAATGAACTTTTCAAACCCGGTAATTAAATTGTGCATAAGTGCATAAATATCTCATTTTCTCCAAAATAAATTTTGTTTTCAACTGATTCTCTGGGAGAAAACTTTATAGATCCCTTTCACATTACATGCTGGGAATGTGAAAGGGATCTATATCTTCTTAATTAGAACCATGTACATTTTAAAAGACAAGGATGTATGCTTTACCTTACGGCAAAGACAAAAAAGAAAATAACCGAAGTCCCACAAAATGTTGTTTAATTCACTCTTTTTGCACTTCACACGGAGTGTCATGGTGCCTCTACATAGAGTGAATCGTCTACACCTGAAGACCATAATGTGAATGAGGCAAAGACTTCTACATAAAATGCTAACAGAGAAGATCCAACCTGCATTCATGAGAAGATCCCAAGTTGTGGTGGACGCCTCCGGCAGGACCCGCACGCAGGGTTATAGAATGAATGTAATGAGAGCTGGCTTGGATCAAATCAATTTGTCCCTGGGTGAAGCGAGCTGGCAAAGGCCCTGGCACTCGTCGCGTCCCTGATCGCTGCTGGCTCCGCCGGGCCCCTTAGCGGAGAGCTAAACACGGGCATCAATGTGCCCATTTACTGTGCTCTCGGAGCAGATGCAGGCTGAAGGTCAGCCCATTGTGGTCGCTCCTCCGCCCCCTGCCTTTCACGCCGACACTCTAGGCCGCTGTCCACATCAAAGGTGTTATTGAAGACCAATCGGAAGCCCCGGTTTGGCAGGGAAACAGGACATTAAGAGAGAGAGAGAGAAGAAAACAACCTAAGATGCAGACTCTTAACTAAGCCAATGAGCCACAAAGAACAGAGCTTAATTGATGGCGATATAATTTTTTGTGGGGTTCACTACAAATAAAATACATGAATATACAGGCAACTTGACCAACGGCTTTGTGTGCAGGAGTGTGAGAGAGAGGGATAGAGAGATGTGGGGATGCAAACGGATATATGACTGGAGGTGGCATTAGAAACCGGGAAACAGGGAGAGCTTCTAAAGGGAGGAGTTGGTGATAGAGGCTTGGAGCTGTGGACACATATGCCTCCCGTCCCCCGTGCCCCCTCCCTGTGTCCTGAAGGCACATGGGACAGCCTTTCAAATTATGATGTGGATTGACACTCAGCAGCTGTCCTCCAACACACCCCCCCCCCCCCATCCTCAAACCCTTGCTCCGCTCCCTCTTCCCAGCGCTGTCCGTCACCTCCCCGGTCACCGCGGCGACAGCACTATGATGGATTAGGAATTGTCATCCAGGGAGCTTGTCACTTGCTTACAAGACGGCCATCCTTCATCACTCACCAGAACAGGCTTTATAATCCGGTCAACGTCTCTCTCTCTCTCTCTCTTTCCCTTCTCGCTCCGTCTCTGAAACAAACACGTGATACAACACAACACATACATTTACAACAGGCACTACCCCCCCCCCCCCCCCCCCCCCCCCCCCCCCCCCCCCCTCCTGCTGGGCTGAGTTTAGATGCAGTCAACACGTATAATGCATTAATGTATTTGGTGCCGTTCGGTTGAGCAATCTCACAGGGACCGCGGTGATGTCTTCCCCTGTCAACCTCTACCTACCCCTGAGAAATGCAAGTTTGATACGTACATCCCCAAGGAAAGAGGTAGAAAGCTTTTGTAACCTGCGCGTGGGTATTGAGGAATAAGTGGTTTTAGAGTAAGACATGTATATTCATGGGCAGGTATATGCCAGACATTAATTTAACAAAATATGCATCAAAGACTGACTTGTGACTGGTCCAAGACAGGCATGTGTAATATATTTACTAATAACATATCAAAATGTCAACGGATTCCCCCCCAAAAAAATAAACCCAAACTGTTTGTCTTTGCAAAACAAAGGTGTCAAAATGCCCCTTTGCTTTGTAGGGTTCTTACGCAACCAAGAGAAAACATTTCTCTGTCAGGACATGGTTTTAAAATGGCTATAACTTGCTATTGAGTCCTGAAGTTTAATGGAAATGTTTTTAGATAGGGCCAAGATAATGCTAGGGTCAGGTAAAGGACCACAGACACTGAACACACTGACCCCAAAAGGTGGAGAGGAAGTCAACCTGGAAGATGTCAAGTCTCTTTTCCCATCTTTCTCCCACTTTTCCTCTCTTTCTCTCTTTCCTTCATGTCTGCCTGCTGACAGGGGAGCATGTGGATGAGGACGACTGCCGTGAAGCCGTACTTCCTGCTCTGCTCCGCCCAGCTCCTCCCAGAGAGACTCTCTCAGTCGTCTCGGTGTGGCCGTTAACATGGGCCATAATGTCCTCCTATCAGGTTTAATGGTCCCCGCTGTGGACTCACTATGAGGCGGCAGTGTAGGGGGGAGGTTGGGGGGTGGCTGTGGGTTGTTATGGCGTATCAGACCGCCAGCATATTGTCTTTAAATTAAAATGTTCCCGAACAACTCCCCTGCTCGTGGCATAACCGCTGCCGAGAGGGCCATCATAATTGGCTCTGAAAACATGGCATAATTGCCTTCAGCTGCCATTCTTTTACAGTTGACATTGTTCGGGGCGAGGGTGGGGGGGGCTTTGGCGATTTGAATATGCAGCCTGGTCCTCGAGGGGCAACCATAAATTTAAATATGCTACATGTGAATGAAAGATTACATTAGGAAGACCACCCATATAATCACCTGACAGGGGAGTAATTGAGTCTACAATCTGCTACAGCGGCTAAGAGCCGAGGGGATGAAGGGGGAGAGGGAGGCAAAGGCAAGGAGACGGGAGGGCAGTTAGGCATCAGGACGAAGGCTCTTGGCTCACTTGTTCGGTGCAACACTGGAGTGCCTGCCTGACATTCCTGGGATCTTTCGGTTGCCTTGTCCACACCCGCCCTCTGCTCCTCCACCCGCTCCACACTCCAACCGCCCCTCCTCTCCTCCTCTTCACCAGCTCTCTCAGTCCCTCACTCCAAGCACGGCTGTGCTTTAAGCATGCCAGTTACCCTGAACGAGCTGCTCACATGAAATAAATAAAATACAATTGTTTCTTTCATTTCAGAGGGACGAGCACCCTGTCTTTCATTTCACAGGGACGAGCACCCTGTCTTTCATTTCAGAGGGATGAGCACCCTGTCTTTCATTTCAGAGGGACGAGCACCCTGTCTTTCATTTCACAGGGATGAGCACCCTGTCTTTCATTTCAGAGGGACGAGCACCCTGTCTTTCATTTCACAGGGATGAGCATCCTGTCTTTCATTTCAGAGGGACGAGCACCCTGTCTTTCATTTCACAGGGATGAGCACCTGTGTGTGGCGAAACAGGGATTTTGTTCTTGGATTTTAGGACTAAACATGGGGACACTTTTTGAGTAGCACAACTCTCAAATGGTCCTGTGGAACGTTGTCGGCTTTTGTTCTCTCGCTGAAGTGTTTTCCTTGGGGAAGGAAATAGTAAAATGTTTGTGTGGGTGGAGGGGGTTTGGTATGTGGGTGGAGGGGGTTCGGGTTGGTGAGTGTCCAAGTTTGTTTTTGCTGGGAACATGAGAGAGTAGGGCATACTTCCCCCGTTTTACATAAAAAAATTCAGGTTTTTTACTCTATAATTTCCTTCATCTAAATGCTCTTATCTACATGTGTCTAACACATTTTTTTTCTACTTCTATCATATGCCACTTTTCTACAGGCCTACCGTGGGCTCATTCCACCGCTAGACTTCGGTGCGGTCAATGAAGTTAGACATTTTCATGTTGCCACAGATGCGATCCAGTTGTTCATTATTTTTTTTACGTTGCTATAGAAAAGGAATTCTTGTCCTTTCTATCAGGAACTGTTGCCATGCACTAGCTCTACTTACTGGCTAGCTAGCTTTATCAGTCACATCAAATAAACAAATGAAGGGCAGCCACTAGCTGTATTTTAATCAGTTCATCTTTATTTTACATTGGTATTTCTTTTTAGGCATATCCATGATGACAAACATGTATGCGTGTGACTTCCAGGATTAGAAAAACAAATTGCATTGTGTAAGAATGCATTGTAATTTCTGGAGGCCTTAATTATTTTTCACCATCTTCTTAGGTCTGCTCAAATGATACTGTGACGGTCAGCGTGTGAAAAAGGAACAGGATCAATTCGCAGGTGAGTTCAAAACCGTTCGGTTTATTAACGAACTAACTCAATGAAGCCTCGTATGCGTAAAAGGTAGGCGTGCTCGCAGGCACGGAAAACGGTTCAATAGAAACAGCGTTTCTCATTCCTTGGATACAGAGTACGTTGTACTGATACCACACGAAACAGCGACAATAACACACACGGAGACAAGACACACAGGGGTTTAAATACCCAACTGATTGAGCACAGGTGAAGGGTTAGGGAAGGGTGCCTTCACAGGACATGGGAAACAGGACAAACACACACGATAGCGCTAGAAGGCCGGCGACGTCGAACGCTGGGAAGCCACGCGCCCGGAGGCGGACCCACCACCAGGAGGCGACATGACAGATACATCTGCCGGGCTTGGGTTCATTGTTCTGCTGAAAGATACATCCTCCAATGGTTCTGTGTTTTAGCGGACTGACACATCTTGCCCTGCAGAATTTCCCAGAATGTCGCTCCGTCAATTCGGCATTTAATTTTTACCATATGCTGACGAGAAGCTTCCCCAAAGAATGATGCTGCCTCCAGCACTACTCAATGCGGTAATGTGTCTGGAAGAATGGGCTTTGCTAGGTTTATGGAACACACAGTGCTTTGAGTTTTGTCCATAAATATGTACAGTTGGGAGAACAAGTATTTGATACACTGCCGTATTTGCATGTTTTTCTACTTACCAAGCATGTAGAGGTCTGTTATTTTTATCATAAGTACACTTCAACTATGAGAGACAGAATCTAAAACAAAAATCCAGAAAATCACATTGTATGATTTTTAAGTAATTAATTTGCATTTTATTGCATGACATAAGTATTTGATACATCAGAAAAGTAGAACTTAATATTTGGAACAGGAACCTTTGTTTGCAATTACAGAGATCATATGTTTCCTGTTGTTCTTAACCAGGTTTGCACACACTGCAGCAGGGATTTTGTCTCACTCCTTCTTACAGACCTTCTCCAGATCCTTCAGGTTTCGGGGCTGTCGCTGGGCAATACAGACTTTCAGCTCCCTCCAAAGATTTTCTATTGGGTTCAGGTCTGGAGACTGGCTAGGCCACTCCAGGACCTTGAGATGCTTCTTACAGAGCCACACCTTAGTTGCCCTGGCTGTGTGTTTCAGGGCGTTGTCATGCTGGAAGACCCAGCCACGACCCATCTTCAATGCTCTTACTAAGGGGAGGAGGTTCTTGGCCAAGATCTTACGATACATGGCCCCATCCATCCTCCCCTCAATGCGGTCCAGTCGTCCTGTCCCCTTTGCAGAAAAGCATCCCCAAAGAATGATGTTTCCACCTCCATGCTTCCCGGTTGGGATGGTGTTCTTGGGGTTGTACTCGTCGTTCTTCTTCCTCTAAACACGGCGAGTGGAGTTTAGACCAACACACTCTATTTTTGTCTCATCAGACCGCATGACCTTCTCCATTCCTCCTCTGGATCATCCAGATGGTCATTGGCAAACTTCAGACGGGCCTAGACATGCGCTGGCTTGAGAAGGGGGACCTTGCGTACGCTGCAGGATTTCAATCAATACGGCGTAGTGTGTTACTAATGGTTTTCTTTGAGACTGTGGTCCCAGCTCTCTTCAGGTCATTGACCAGGTCCTGCCGTGTAGTTCTGGGCTCTTCCCTCACCTTCCTCATGATCATTGATGCCCCACGAGGTATTACTGTTACATGGAGCCCCAGACCAAGGGGGATTGACCATCCAGTTGTTGCCTTCTCACCAAGCTGCTTGCCTATTGTCCTTTAGCCCATCCCAGCCTTGTGCAGGTCAACAATTATATCCCTGATGTCCTTACACAGCTCTCTGGTCTTGGCCATTGTGTAGAGGTTGAAGTCTGTTTGATTGAGTGTGTGGACAGGGGTCCTTTATACAGGTAACAAGTTCAAACAGGTGCAGTTAATACAGGTAATGAGTGGAGAACAGGAGAGCTTCTTAAAGACAAACTAACAGGTCTGTGAGAGACGGAATTCTTACTGGTTGGCTGGTGATCAAATACTTCTGTCATGCAAAATAAAATGCAAATTAATTACTTAAAAATCATACAATGTAATTTTTGTTTAAGATTCCGTCTCTCACAGTTGAAGTGTACCTATGATAAAAATTACAGACCTCTACATGCATTGTAAGTAGGAAAATCTGCAAAATCGGCAGTGTGTCAAATACTTGTTCTCCCCACTGTATATTGATCACAACAGACCAGCATCCACTCTCATGCATTCTGGCAATATCTAGACATTATATCAGGTGGTACTTTTTTAGTGCTATGCAGGTCTATACATGGTTGACCAGTGCAAGACATTAGTATTCATCTTTAACCTCAATGACATGCTCTTTGATCTGCATTTTCCTTTAAATTCAGTTCCTGATCAATGATAATTCAATTCTGTGGTTTTTACCCAGCTAACTGACAGCAGTTTTTTTGCTACTGATGAGGAGGCCAACAGTAAGGACTTCTGTCGATTGGGAGCTTCTATAGCACAGAGTACGAATACTTATGAAAGCAAAATATGTTTATTTTTTAAATAGTTCACAACATGAAACCAATGTGACAAATACTTCATTTCTATGAATATACATATACACTGCTCAGAATCATCAATTCATAATACCAAGTCAATTCAGCTTGGTATTATAATGGTATGGGAGGAATATACTTGGAGGGATACACAGACTTCCACACGCTAGCCAACAGTATCCTGAGTGTTGTTATGTAACGGGATTAAAATACGCAGACCCATTGTCAGATCTTGTGCTATTGCAATGCCTGGCTTCATTTGGCCAGTGTGAAATCTTTTTCTGTATGACGAAAGCATTGATTCCATTGACTGGCCCCGTAGATTCCCCAGACCGGAATCCAATTGAGAACCTCAAGGACATTATGTATCGGTGCAACTGACACCGCCAAATAACGCCACAGACCGTCCTGGAGCTCACTGATGCCCTGACCCAGGTCTGGGAGGAGATTCCCCATGACACTATCCGTCATCACATCAAGAGCATGCCCAGACAATGTCAGGAGTGCGTACAGGAGTGGCCATTCACTACTGAGTCACATTATGAGTTGTCGTAATTCAATTCCCGCAAGTTGAAACAAGTTTGTGATTTAAATTGTTTACTCAGATTTTCGGTGTGAGTTTGAATCCAGCTGCCATATCCCCCTCAGGAGTAATGCCCCCTCCTGGTCCGGGCGAAGTTTCACGTCACCGGACTTCTAGCCGCCACCGTTCCCCAATACCTTTGTTTTCCTCTTGTGTTTGAACGCACAATCATCACCCACACCTTTTCCTAATTGTCCTCACCTGTATAAGTATTCAGTGCCTTTCCCGGTCCGTTTGCGTTGTTGTTCTCTTTTGCCATGCCACTTGTGACTCCTGCGCTTTGGTCATTCGCTGCACTACACGCCACACCAGCACTCCATCGGTTGAAGATTATGGCCTTTGTCATTTTGTTCTCAACGAGTTACACAAGGGATAGTGAAGATTTAAATTTTTTATTTATGTCATTCTTCAATACCCGATTTAGTGTTCCCTTTATTTTTTTGAGCAGTGAATATAAACGTATATAATTACCATTTAACTCTTCTAAATGTACTAGCTTTTTGTGTGGCGTGAAAATGCAGCTCTTGAAAAAAAAGAGACCACTGCACTTTTTTATTTCCTTTCCAAATAATTTGATAAGTTTTGAGCCCACTGCAAATTGAAAGATTCTGTTCCTCACTCCAAACTTTCATTGTCAAATTATTTGGAATGGATAGAAAAAGGCACAGTAATCTCTTATTTTTTTCCAGAGCTGTAGCTGCTCACTGTTTTATTCTGACCAGTCAACTTTTGTGGTCTGATGTAAATATTGGTGCACATTTATTCACACCTCATTTGTACGTTCCACCGTGCACTACATTGACATCTCAGACAAAACACAAACAAATGTAATTCAGAAATGCTTAAGCTAAATAATTTAACAGAAGTCAGGCAGGGTGTACCTGTTCTGTTTGACAAGATGGACATTTCATTGTGGTGAGGCTTTTCAAGCGCTTCAAGTCAGTCATTGGTTCGCAGTTACAAAACTACACGGTTTTGTGACATATTCCTGAAAACTGTTGAAGTGAAATGTGTTGCACGTGTTTTATGACATTAGTAATTAATAAAGAAATATGAATTTCCTCTTCCTAGCTTACAATGGTCTGGGTCAGATCGTAAGGTAATGAGATGCTCTCGGGGGGGGGCGCAACATCAATCTCCTGGCCCTTAGCAACTGCCCCACAATACCAAGTTTGGTGAAGGTTGACATCATGGTTTGTACAACCAAGGTTTATACAGTTATTGTTAATAGTGCTTTTCACTCTATTAGGAGAAGAGGGAGGGAGCGTATTTCAGATAGAAAGGGAGAAGAAGAGAGAGAAAGAGAGGGACTTTATGGAGAGGCTTGGACATCCAGTCTCCCCACGGTACAGAGAATCAGCCATGATACTGTTGCTAAGGTGAAAGCATGCAGGTGCCCCTTTTCTCTATCTCCTCCCCCTCTCACCATGATCTCACATTTGGGGCATAAACAAAGAGACTGTAGAACCCGATAATATGCAATTAAAAACAAAGATCATTAAAAGTTATTGGTGTCTGCCTAATTACTATAACTTTCCCATTATAATGAGTGTGCATGGGTATTGATTGGAAGCAAATCTCCCTTTCCTCTTAGAAAAAAAGCTGGTAGTTACTTTGTGTTAAATCATTAATATAGTAATGATTTTTCCAGAACACTCTCAATTAAGACGAGAGCAGAAAATGACCCAAGGGAATAAACGGTCTCGTGTTTAAAAGTGTGATGTTCCCAACATATCCAGCTCACAATGCCGAATATGGATAGGTTTTATAACCCAATTTGTGTGTGTGTGTTTATGTATCTTTAGCTTGTAGTTTCTGTCTTTGCATGTGTGCGTGTTTCTTACTTAACTATATAACGTGAAAAAAATATTGTCAAACTGTGGTTGAATCAGATAAAGTTCACTTATTATGTTGTTTTTCTTTTTTTTCATGTTGCGTTCGGGGTAATGTTACCGTTGGGGTTATGGTTAGGAATTACCTCTGGTTAAGATTTAGGCATTATGACTGGGTTTGGTTTAAGCATATTGTAAGGTTTCTATGTTAAAGTAAGGGTTAGGTTGAGGTTAAGATCAAGGTTAGAGTAAGGTTCAATGTTAGGATTTCTTTAAGGGCAATTCACTTTGATTTCCTTGTTTCAATAGCTAACTACTCGTGTGTGTTTTGTATGTGTGTGTCTGAAGATTTCTGATTGGTACTCCTCCCATCTGAAAAGGACCACATCCTCCCAAAGTGCTACAACAATTAGATGATTTGTCAGTCTATTATTTCAACACCTGCAAGACAAGTCTGTCTCAATTTCCCCTTGGTTCCTCCAGTTTCCTCCCTTCCTTCGCTCTCTGTGAAATGTCCACGGTGTGGGCTCGGATCAGGCAGAACCTTGTGTCAGAGGGCTTTTGGGCCATGCCAGCCCTCCACGCATTGTGCCGCAGCCAGTTGGCAGTGCCAGTTCACTCCCCTTTAGCACTGAATTCTTGTCTCAACCTTCTCTTTTCTCTTTCATTTCAAATCCCTGCTGTGACACCACACACACTCGGGCCCTGACATATACACATGCATGTGCAACCACACACACACACAGACAGGCAGTTCTCCCTCCTCCCTTCAACCCAACTCCTCATAATATTCACTCTCGAAGGACAAGCAGGGTTTTAAACAAAGACCTTTTGCTGTGGAGAGATTCGTTATAGTCTCAATAACCAAAATTTACAGCAGGTTCCTTTTGAAATGCTTGACATATCCTCCCACTCCATAGATATACCCAGTGTGTACAGTGCGTCATCTTTGTTTCAATTTATCGCATATAACAAGCCATTTTCACCCAGTGTAATGTCATCACCTAGGTAACCCGGAGGTCTTAGGCAACAATGCAGAAACCGCACATTTGTCAATAGAATGTGTAAAGCTTAGTATAAATCTATCTTGTCCAAATCCCAGACTCTCTTTCACTGGGCGATTTTTCATATGCATATGAGCATTTTTGGTGTATTGGTTTCTCACACATTTTACAGCTTGGACAGATTGTAATGAGGTTCCTGAAGGGGTCGAGGGGAAGGAAAAGGGTACGGGGGAGGGAAGCGGGTGAGGGATTGACGGTTGTGAGGTAGGAATGGGGGGTAAGGGTAGTTTGGAGGGATTTATGTAACTCCTTTTGCAAGACATTTAAAATCCACCCGGGGCGTCATGCACTTTTCTAAAGTGCCACTTTTCAGTTCCACTTTTTCCTCTTTGCCCGTTATCTAGACATGAGCTAGCCTGAGCTCATTCTAAAAGATAAACGCTATTCGTGTCGTAAACCACAAATAAACACAGACAGGAAAGAATGCCTGTCAGCTTCTCAACAGACTTCTTACAATTTAATAAAACAGGAAAACACACCATCCATGTCATTCCTCAATGGCATTTGTCCATAAACAATGAATGTTACTGCTTCATTAAGTAAACATCTAAAATGAAAGTTTGTTAACCCATATCAATGCATATGCTGTTAAAGTGCTGTGTGCAACATGGAAGTTAGTCTTAGTTGTAATACATTATTGTTGCATGCCATTTCTACATAACCTTCTTAAATGGTTCACATGACGGGCCCAAATGGAGATTCTCCCGCAATGACAACAGAAAACGTTTGCCACCCTTTCCTCCTCCAGTATTGACCTGACCTCAAATATGATCCAGGCTTATTTCCTTCATTTCCCCTCCACTCGTCTCCACAGCTTCTTGCCCGGTCCCTCGATGTCTCCTGGGCCAAATTCCATCTGGCGGATGCCTCCTCCGAAAGCCTTCTCGCTAGGGCTAGCCTTTATTTATTGACTGGAGACAGGGCTGTGAATTCCGGGCCCAAGTGAAACTCGCATAGTTATCAAAAGTATAAAATTCCTATCACTTTAGGTGTCAGAGCCGAGACGGGAAAATGAAACAGGTACTCATAAAAGCAACGGCTGTCATAAATCGTGGCCCGTGGCTGGTAGCGGGACAGACAAGGCACCGCGCTTCTCGGGAAAATGGGTGAAGGTGTCCCGTGATTCAATAAGGGGAATTAGGTATTTTCTTTTAAAAGCAGGAAATAACAGTGATGTATGCCCCGTGTCAGTGGGCTTGTGTTAGATACTATTGTGTATTGTTAAGCCGTGTCATTTTAGCAAATCAATCTCCCCGGCTGTCGGATGGGTGCCGGATTGCAAGGAACTGCCCGGGAATTCTCCCCTGAAGGTAACTGGTCGCAGCCGTGGCTGGTTGTGCTCTATGACGTCTTATCCAGGTACAGTCATGTGAAAAAATTAGGACACCCCATGAAATATTTAGTTTTTTTGGAAGAAATATGGACATATCAATATTTTATCTTCTTTGAAACAATATCTATATACAGTCATGTGAAAAAATTAGGACACCCCATGAAATATTTAGTTCTCTTTTTTAGAAATATGGACATATCAATATTTGATCTTCTTTCAAACAATATCTATATACAGTCATGTGAAAATTTTGAACGCCCGTGAAATATTTAGTTTAGTTTTGGGAGGAAATATGGGCATATCAATATTTGATATTCTCTTAAACAATATCTATAGATAAAGGTGATGTAATTGAACCAAAAACAATTACATTTTAATCATGGTATCATTTATTTAACAAACGATTTACAAAGATGCCATTTCCTACTGAGGAAAAAGTTTGGACACCCTGTGCCCTAATAACTGGTATTGCCCCTTTTGGCTGAAGACATTTCCAATAACTGTCTACCAGTCTCTGACATCAACTGGGAGAAAGTTTTTCCCACTCCTTCATGCAGAAATGTTTCAGCTGTGTGATGTTTGAGGGGTTTCTTGCATGCACAGTCCATTTTAAATCACCCCACAGCATCTCAGCAGAAATTTGATTCGGGCTTTGATTGGCCATTCCAGAACTCACCAAGAAGATCAAATAGTGATGTTTCCGTATTTCTTAAAAAATAACTAAATATTTCATGGGGTGTCCTAATTCATGAGTCAACTATTATGCTACAATCCTGGTTGCCAAGGATTTTCACTCAATATCAGTGTCTTTCCCCCCAAAGAAAATCCCAGACAGTGTTTACGTGAATAGAACCTGCCTCATCCCTGGTTACTGTAATCATCTCTAACTTAATTTTTTAAATAAACACTTAAATTAAACAGTGACTTTGCCTCAACAAGACCGCTAGCATTCTTCATGTTTTCCGAACACGGTCATCCACCAACATTTGCATTACATTATATAACTACGTTATATAAATCTGACTGTGTAACCCATTTGGAGATATAAGCACAGAGTTTAATCAGCATGACACCAGGTTAGCATGATGCATCATCATGACTGTATGTAAAGAACTTGGAAACATTAGTGCATACTGCTCAGTGCCCCGTTGATAGAGGTATGCTGGGAGAAAACATACGCACAAGGTCCCCTGAATGGCACAGCAGTAAAGCCACTGCCCTGCCGTTAGCTGTGTCATTGTGAGGCCAGGGTTCAAGTCCTGAACAAGGGGTCTGGAGGAAGGTGGTGTCATCGGCCTGCACCAAGGGATAGGAATCGATTCTTTCACCTTCCCTCATCGATGAGGCAGAAAACACATATTTTGTCATCATCTGTCTTGAGTCTGCTGAGAGTTCCTGTGACAAAGCAGAGCCATGATCATGAAATGGATATCATGAAATGGAGGAGTGAAAAAAAGGATGAAATAGTAGGTGAACAACAAAGTGTTTGAAAAAGAAATTTCATGTTAGATAATACACGGAAAATGCATATAATTATACGTGAAAAACACTACAGATTTTTATACCTACAACTTACCTCAAAATTGTCGTTTTGACCAGTGGATTTTCATTGGAGTTTAACAAGAATAGACCATGTACGGTAGGAAACTGTCAGGGCCGCTGTACCTCCAAATTAGAGCAAATACTTGTTGCCAATAAGGATTTAAACTCTTGAAACAGATATATATTTTTGAGCTTTTGTGCTTTTGTGTGATTAATTTGATCGACAGTGTTTAAAAAGATAGAGGAAAGGGTTTTTGTAGAAAAAGCAACTTGAGCAATGTCAGTTCATGATCCTGTTTATATGATTTTTAGACACTTTTTTGTTCTGGCTTCTATCAAGTAACCCCGATATTAGTCTTTGGCCCCAGCAGCGGCGTTTTGAATGTTCGACCAATGTTCTTGGGCGGAGCTAAACAGTGAGCCAAAAACATTGATTGAGAAGAATAAAAGGTTTGTGTTTCGTTGCCGTGCCTGTAGCTTACACCAGCTGATTGAAGTAGCTGGAAAGTAACACACCCAAGTATGTCATTTTGCTGAACGTTCCTGTTTAACACCCATGTTGGTTCTGTTGGTACCACCTCCACATATCGACCCGCTGTGATGCGCTTATTTGTTTCAGATTTTACTCCTTTATAGACACAATTTCAGGACGTTCCCTTTTGTCGGTTGGAGGTGTCTGCAGCACTGATGAGATGTGTGAACTCTGGGGAGTGGGGGTCACGACCTCCCACCCCATCCATCATCCGGTGATAGACATGAGAAGCAGGCCAGTGACAGGCCTGGACTGGTGCCTGGTGTGGGGCTGGGCTTGGTCTTGGGGGACTGGTCCACCGCGCGGAGGGAGCGTGTGGGTGAAGGGGGAGATAAGAGATTATCTCTTCATCGCTGAGGCCATCTATCATCTCTTGAGGCTCTCTAGTAGGATTTTTGATTACTCAGAATAACCGCACCACTAACAGAGGCAGGATGTAAGGGATTCATTTTAGTTCTGGCTTCTCTCTGTTCAAGTCGTTATCAAACAAATAAGTTGACGTTATGTCTTGTTCTTGAAAGCCAGACAGATTACAAAAGGCGGACCTCCAAACCCATCCTGGCCGGTCCGGGGTCATTGCTTAAGAAAGCTGACAATAGCCCACATAAAATGACAGTGTCACTCTCTAAGGCAAATCATACCCAGCCGGTAGCTTTGGTGATCAGCTGACATTTGTGAAGGAGAAAGCCAATCCAATATGAATGATGCATCTGGTCATTGCGACGAGTGTCGCTCCCTGCTCTTCTAATTCACTTGTAATGAGTCTCTCTGGGCCATTCGTTCCTCACACCATTGAAGAAGTGTTCAAAGCACCCGACAAGTCATTAATCTTTACAGTTCGGGAGTTTGCCAAGTTTTCTTCATGTGTTTGGCTATTTGTCTCATATCTTCTCTGTGTCGACTCTGACAGAACCTGCTGTGTTTCAGAGAGCAAGGTCTGAGCGCAAGCTGTGTAGACAATAGAATCGGCACCTCTGTTTGACACGGTAGCTTTGAGTGAGTGACACAAAGGCACGTGCGCACACACACACACACACACACAAACACACACACACAATGCAAGTGTAAAACGGGTTCAGTGACAGTTGAACTGTTCCGACAAAGCTTCTCTCGCAAATCAGCGATATCTGTGTGTGACTGTGTTGTCATATTTTCTTCTCAGTCTGGTCTGCATGGGACACTGTCTAGACACTTCTTGCACATATTTTGCTGCATTTATATTACTCCTCTGTCAAAACGTTCCTTTTTAAGGAAGTTAAACAAGGCTTCTTCCTTTCCAGATCAGACAGGCTACATGTTTATGCTTAGCATGGTGGAACAATAAAGGACACGGTTGGAAGGAGAGACTTGTCAGCCGTCAAACACTTAGGGTTTAAGATTTATTGTAAGAGCTGTTTTTGATTTAGTTCAGCTGTTGACAATGACATTTACTGAGTTGTTCGGTTGTTATGATCGCTGTGCAGCTTAATTTCAGGTTGTTAATGCATAAGTACAGGATCACGTGAATAAGACGTGATCCCGTTTTAATTCGATAATGTCCTAATGCTTTGTCTGACCACATCCGTAACTACAGGCAGAACCCTCCACAGAGATTCCTCGAAGGACCGAGATTGACACAGATATGCTTTAATCCTCTCTTAAGATTTTCTCTGTGATTGAAATGCATGTTTTTTCCTTTCAGGGAGACAGGTCATATTAAGCCTTCATACCAAAACATGTGTAGTAAGTCTTGGACTGGCCCGGCGCCTGTGTCCTTTTGTTCAGACCCGCTAGCGTGTGCTGCGTGCGGCCCGAGCCGACGCTGTGAAACGCTGCGAAACAAGCTGCCCTTGCTCGTCTTCTGTTGTTCCCGCCGGGTCCTCGGTGGGACGGGCAGTTTGTGTGAGATGACGGGACGTGCCAACAAATTGCATCACTTCTGCGTCCGCGGCCGAGGACAATGGGCCACCATATGCCGACGTGGGGAAATGAATGGGGCTCATTTGCGCTGGCACCACAAGCCCCCGGTCCCCTCTCCCCTGCCCGAGCCCCCGCCTCGCAAGCACCCGCCCCCCTTGCCCCGCGCTCTGCCCCGCCGCGGCCGACACAGACGAGCGAGAACAGCCACCGCCGCAGAAAGCAAGATCAAAAGTAAGGGGGTCTCTTGTTTATGAAAGCATTGTGTCGATGCTCCCGGCGAGGAATTCGCCAGAGGCGGTGGCGAGATCGTAACAAGTTGCTGTTGTTCTTTTGCGTCTCAGGTGCCGTGCAGACAGTCGCCGGTAAATCGGTAGGAATGCCTGCGTGGGTCATCGTTTGCGTGGGTGTGTGCCGCCGGACGCGTGTGTGTTTGCGTGGGTGTGTGCCGCCGGACGCGTGTGTGTTTGCGTGGGTGTGTGCCGCCGGAAGCGTGTTTGTTTGCGTGGGTGTTTGCCGCCGGACGCGTGTGTGTTTGCGTGGGTGTATGCCGCCGGACGCGTGTGCGTGTGTGTTTGCGTGTGCGCCGTGCGGGTGTGTGTGAAAGTGCACAGGCTTGGGATGATAGCGGATGATTAAGGAGAGGGTGCTCCGTTGACACGAGATACTAATGAGGATGAAATGAGAAGGTCAGGGCTTGTCTCCTGGAGAGGCACACACCCCCAACCGACCCCCCCTATCCCCACTCGTCCCCCAACTCAACACCCCCTCCCCCGCCCACCCTCCTCCTCGGGACGGCCAGCTGATATCCCTCTTAATGGACCCTGCCAACATTGAACACATCAACACACACAAGCCATGTTGATCCGGGGCACTGCATCTTCATAATGGCGGTAATTAGCCGTTAGCACAACAAGGCCAGCTCGTTGTTGTGATTAGCACCTCTCCTCGGATCCACTCAACTTCGGACCAAAAACGGTGTGCATTTATATATATTGCTTATCAATGGGCGGAGGTGACATGCTAATACATTACTGGGAATGTTCCAAAAGAATTGGGAACTGCCTCCCGAAACAGTGACCCCGAAGCGCTCCTCCATAGCGTTAGACGAACAGCGATCCTCAGCGAACTGAAAGGGGTTCCCCAGCGATTTCAATGTAAAGACGCCCTGACGGTCACACTTGTAAGCGAACACGCTGAGTGTATTTCAGCCCAGACAGAGTGGAGGAGAAGTGAGGGATGTTGCCAGTATGCAGACTCTCCTCATGTGTGGGCTCTGCTCTTATTAATGGACACATCAGGGTCTCTATCAACACGCTGAACCGCTGACCCCACAGTAACAGGGAAGTGCCCAGCCAGCTGCACGCCATTTTTCACCCTCCGCTGCCGCCGACAGACCTCAAAAGTAAGAGAGACAAACGGAGTCCGTGTAGAAAGTTGCGTGGCGCAAAGTGCAGTGTTGGATGGGGGTCTCTTAGGCCCGACCCTGGCTTTCTAAAAGAGCGCCGCTTCACCTCGTTAATCAGACGGTGACGCGTATCACCACAGCCTTCACCCTCCGGGTGTCCCCCTCACACTTGTCATTTTTCACCGTCGCTCACGGGGCGATAAGGATCCCCAGGTGACAGGCCACTCTGCTCAACGGGGGGAGATGTGCATGGGACTTTAATGCGTGTGTCCGCGTGTACGGACGGAGAGAGGGAGAGAGAGGGAGGGAGGGAGGGAGGGAGGGAGGGAGAGATGGAGAGGGAGAGAGAGAGAGAGAGGGAGGGAGGGAGAGAGAGAGGGAGGGAGAGAGAGGGGGAAACAGGGTGTCGGTATCTGAATGGTCAGTGTATCCGTTTCCAACTTGAATCATCTTCCTCTCCCTCTCTCTATCTCTCAACCACTAACCTCTGAATAGGGGCCTAAATATGAATTGAAAGGATAATAGCAATGATAAGGATGCAAATCCCTCTGCTAACCACCAAGCAGAACATACATGTGTAGGTGTCAAACTGAGACTTAAATTGACAGACAGAGAGAGAGAGAGGGGGAGAGAGTGTGAGAGGACAAGGGGAGAGAGAGTTTGAGCAGAGGGAGAATGAGCTGGGAAGACGAAGGGAGGAAAGAACAGAAGTTAGAGACAGTGAAAATGAGAGAAAGAGAGGGGAAGGAAAGGGAGAGGAAAGAAATAGTGACAGAGGTAAAAAGAGAGGGACAGGGAGAGAGAAGAGAGAGAGAAATGAGCCTGCCGGTGGTTAATGGAGCATACAGATGCCTAATGTGTCAGGCGTTGGCCTCACAGATGAGGGATGGCACTTTTCAGGACGCATCTTCCTTTGTTTCCTCTTTGATACTAATGAAGTCGGCCTTCCATAAGCCTGAGCCGGACACTGATGGGAGATCTTGCTCTCTCTCTCCTGCTCTCTATTTTGTCTCTCTTGTGTAAGTTAAATGTACTGAAGTAGAAAACAATGAAAACAAGAATATATAAATTGGCAGAATCAAAAAAAAAAATGGCTGAAAATATATATATATATATAAAAAAAGAAAAGAATTTCAATGCACTTCATTACAGATGTCCACTGATTAATGCTTTTCAATAAACATCACCAGCCACATTGACTACCTAAAGCATTTAAATATTTTTGCGGTGTCCTCACAGATTAATTTATTTTGGGAATAATTGAATAAAGACTTAAGTATATGGTTTTAATATTGCATCAAATGTCGCCAACCATCCATCTGGGGAGATGTGTTTTGGCCTAACTCTAACCACATTATAGCTTTAAGATCACCTCCAAGACAGTATATTGAAAATCTTAGGTGTGATTTATGGTTGGATTAAGTGTCTGCACTCTAGAAGCCTGACATAGCAGTTATTGTACTTTGTGCCTTGTTCAAGAGCACAGTGGTAGGAGATGGTAGAACTATGGCATCAGAGACCTTCCTTGGTATACATTGTTGGTAAGTGGACCCCAGACCTCACAGCCATGGAGGGCACTGAGAACTGTAACTGATTGGAGTATTTTTCCCCAGATGTGGATTGGAACGTCAAGTTCCTCGTCTTGTCTCTCAGATCATTTACAGCCTGGTTGCAGTGTCCGGTGTTGTTGATGTTTGGGTCGAGGTAGGTGGAATTCATTGTTTGCTCTCAGGTTAAAGTGTCACAATAGAATTTATACCATCCAGGTCCTGGAATGTTTTTGGAACACAGGTCTTACTTTGGTTCACTGTCAATAGACAACAACTGATGGCCAATTTGTTGAACAATTGCCAATTCACTGTATTTCTTTCTGTCTCTGTCTCAATAAAATCAAATTGAAAGGAAACATTCATCTATTTATACTAAATGTGGACAGCACTGTTCCAATCTCCATGGGGACCCCAGGGCTAATCTAAAAGCCAGACTGAAATGCCTCTGACTGTTATTTAAAAAGTAGTTATTTTAGCAGTGGTGACATTTAAAAATGTCATAATGGTGTATCTTCATCATCATCATCACCTATGATCTCTGAATGTTTACCCACTTCTTGTGGTGACCTGAGACTGAACCCTGACCTAGAATTGCACGTTTCCTATTCCTTAGCCCAAACTTTAACCTCCATGACCTAACTTTTATGCTAAAATGTACCAATTTCCCCTGGTGGGGACCAGCCAAGAGCCTTGACCCTTTGTTAGATATTACTCAAAGACATGCGTCACATACACACCAAAATGAGTTATGAGCTAGACAAGTGTGATAGACTCACCCACTGCAGGGCTCAACTTTAAAACATACATTTATTACCTGTTTGTTTTTACTGTCTCTCCAAACGGCACGCATCCGTTACCCCAAAGATTACTCCCTTTTCATTCTCCTTAATGCCTTAGGGTCACCCACTAATGAGCTTAACACAGAGGAAGCATGGAAGCAATTACTGAGGGGCTTTGAACAAGGGGGCGAGGATATTGTACTTTATGATTACGCTCATTTATATCAGAAAAGAAAACTAAGACGGTGTAGCGCTCGTTTGCCGCCACAATATGGGGTTGACTGAGATTTGGGAGCAAGGGGAGAGCAGGGCCTGTCTATGATAATAACAACCATGAAAACAATCCTTCCGATACCTCTCCCACTCTGGCTGTAGCTCTCACCACAAGTCTCCCCTTCTTAAGGATACACCCTCTACACAGGCTGTCTGGCCAGTGTGTCTTTCGTGACCATATGTTTGCACATTGGGGAGGAGGGCAAAAAATGACTGGTCTGGTGTGACATTCACTCAGGTTGAGTACAACATCCTCCAGGCTCTGTTTGGTTGGGTTCACGCCAGGCGAACACAGCCTGGGAATCCAAAAAGCACCAACAATACTGACAAACAGCAACGGCTGCCGGTTACAAAATGGCCGCTAGAAGGGCCTAACGGATTATAAGGCAATGCGGCTGAAATGCGCTCCATTGTTGATGGATACGAACGTCTTGGTGTGACATTAAGTGTATGGACAGTCAATGTTTCACAGTTTTGCGTTGTTGTGATTAATGCTTGTGTTTCTGAGTTTGCAGTTTGGCCACATTTTTTTTACCAGAAACATTAGTTTCAAGAGAGATTTTATGTTGTAACGAGCATATGTGCTGTTTTCAACTGTTTGCCAAGTGTCTCATAACTGTACGACTTGACTAGACATCAGTTTTGTTCATGGACACTTGTTTTTCGATCAACTTTCAGGCAGTGAGGAAAAAGTGCAAAGTCAACATCTTGAGTTTACTAAATATGACAAAAACAACATCTCACAGTTTTAAGCACAGTTTTAAGATATTATAACCTATGTATTGTGGAATGTATTAATTCTGACTGTTTACAAGTTTTGTGCAAGTTTTAGAAAAGTAGCAAATTCACTTGATGGACTTGGCCAGATGATCTGACCAAATCCCATCTATTTCTGGGACTAATTAAAATGCCTTTGAAGACCAATAAGAATGTTTAGATTGTTTTTTTTGCAATCTAGATTCTGTTTGAAAATACACCTTAAAAATTCCATAACATTAGATTTTTCTAACTACATTTTATGTCTGACTAAATCTAAAATCAGTTTCTCATTGGACTTCGGATTCTCATTGAACTTGTGTATGACAATTGTGGACAAATCTCTGTGCCTCGTTAAATCAGCTGTATGCTGTGAGTACAATGCTTAAAATATATGCATAAGTAAATTAATTACATAACTTTGACAAACATATTTAAATTCAAGTAAATAATTGAAACAACAAACAATGGTGGGGGAAAATGTAATGATTCTCCTTAAAAACGCACTTTACATTATGAAATGACTGCTGCCACACACACAGACGCTGGTACACTCACACACAAATGCCCACACATGTGCATGCACGCAACAATGCCACACACACACACACACACACGCTCCCCTGGTTTTGGATGGATAGATGGAAGCTGGGGGAAGGACAAAAAAAAAAATTATCTCCTGAAAAGAATTAGGCCCTCTGGGACTTTCTCAAAGTGGCCCCTCTGTGTAGTAGGGGCCGTTTGGGGTGGGGAGGGGGGGGTCTACAACACATGCACTCCACACTGTAACCTGAGCCAGCGGGGGGGCCAATCTGTCAAATAATTAGCCGTCGCCGAGGACAAAGGTTTTTTTTTGTTGCAGGAATTTCATAGAAGCCCAGATTGAATAATATGTCTCTGTATTGTGTGAGGTCATGGGAACATCATCTTTTACTGGTGGGGCTGTAGATGATAATGAGAAAAAGGCTCCGGTAATTCAATTCCTCAAGCATTCGTTTCTATCATTCCCTTTCTCTCTCATTCCTCCTCTCTCTTCACTTTTTCCGCCTAGCTAATTGGAGAACTTCATTTTGACAACAACGTGCCACTTTCCGTGGCTGAGAGATATTCACTACGCTTGGTTCTCCTGAACACCGTGCTATACACCAAGATATGAACGGGAACAAAAAATATGAGAATTCATCTTTTTTTTCAATGTTTCAAATGTTTAATGCAGACAAGGTTAAAACAGTAAAACACACTTTCCTGAATTTTTTAAGTAATAAACATGAATAAATATAGAGAGGAGTGAGAATGCTAATACGAAATAAATGTATAATGACAAAATCTGTTGTCATTATACATGATGCTATATTCTATGAATAGAATGGACTGTCCTCATTCAGACAGGGACATGTTATCAGAACAGATTTGAACTCTTTCTGACCTTGTAGAGTTTGTTCATCAGTTGAAAGGCCAGCCAGGGGGTTTTGGCTCGCCATCTCAAAATAAACAGGTAACGGAAATATTTTCGTTTGGCCTTTTAATACCAGTTCCCCAATATATGTATAATCACAACTGTCTCGGCTTCATTTTCTCACTTCTCTTTCCCTGATCTCTGAAAATGTTCATACCTACTCGTGATGTCCACGGTACTCTGTAAAACGAAGGCGTTTTAAGTCGTTTAGGAGAGGTGCGGTAAATGTGTTTCCCTTTTTTCAGTCCTTAGCAAAGTCCACAATCCGTCTTCCTCTGTGTCTGCTGACCTATGCTCCTCATGGGCACCCAAGCAGGAAGTGGACAGTGTTAAAAGGGATTGATTGGTTTGTGGTCTATAGACAATTGTTTATATCATTCCATACCGGAGGGTTGACCTTCTGTGACCCCTCTGCGGGCCAATCGGCTGAGAGCTCTGGCCCATGTCCATTTGCGACAGTGCTAATTGGTGTTGACGGCCCCCGTTTTGGGGTCTTAACGGGAGCTCCTGTGTTGCTTTGACGGCAGCGTAAAACACAGAAAGGTCGCTCTTCTCTGATCTTCCTGTGCACCGATCCCCCCACCACCCAAGCCCCCCCGCCCAGAATGTCAAACACATTAAACTTAATGTAGCGACAAATTCTACTCAATTATTTGCATGTTGTTGTAATGTGACTTAGTGTGTGCCCGTGTGACTAAATGAGGTTCATGTGTCTGTTTACAGCTGCGTGCAATCGAGTCAACGCACGGGTTTCTGTCGGTGTGTACATGCGTGTGTTTGTGTGTTCGCCTGTCTGTCCGTTTTAAACACTACTGCCACGGTGCTTTTAAAGTAAGTCCTTGCATGGGGTGGAAGTTTGAACATCCTCTCTAACACATTCCAAAGCATTGGCAGCGCTTGCTTTTAAGTCAAATAATTGGATTATTGCATCCTGTGATCTCCCCTAATTATATTGAAAGCTAGCTTACAATTTTCCAGTCATTATTCTATACAGATTTCCCCCCCTCTAATAAGAAGGGGCAGTGAAGCACAACAAAATGCAAAATGCCATAAGACCATTTCCTGCGCTTTTGCCTTACAGCTATTTATAGATGAAGACTGTCTACACCCTCCAAAAATATTGTAACCCGTCCTCATAAAAGGTTTATCACTAAAGCACAGAAAGCACAAGCAGACCGACACTAACACAAACACACATTCGCACAAACATATGTAAAAATGTGTGCACATGTAAAAAAAAAACAACAACACACAGTTATGTACCAAAAGACATGTTCCGCAGGCACGCGAGTTTAATGAAACCCCATTTATTCATGTACAGATTTCCCAAAATATTTGCTATCAATCACTGTGCAATGATCTCAAATCACCGGGTTCACACGCGAAATACAAGCGATCTAATGGGTCGAAGGCCTGACATCTGTACTCCCGGTGACACTCGTCTCCCCACCACATGCTTCTCATTGTGCCCATCTCCGGGGATCACGGTGTGTCTGACAGTATTGCATGTTGGATTTGAGGATAAGCGAGAGGATTTGGGTTCAAGCTCCGAGCTTAGCATTGAGCGCGGAATGCCGCGGCGAGAGTCCCGTTTGCCTGCGTACAGCTCACCGCTTACATGATGTAGGATTTCTTCCCTCCCCTCTCTCACCCTCTTTTCGGGGGTTTTGTTGATTTAGCTGTGAGTAGCTGCCTGACACAACATTGGCTAAATCCTTAAGGAGCTAAATAAAGCTAACCCCTTGCTTAGTTATTCTATCACCGGACCCCGGGGACGAGAAAAAGGGATGCCTTTTAATTGACCAAACCCAGGGGCTTCAGTAATACTGTAACCACAGGAAACAGTAGACAGAAGGGTGGGGGAGGGAGAACAAACAAGACACAGGGAGAGAAATAAAAAGAGAGAGAGAGAGAACTGGGGAGGGGGAACCAGAGACAACTAAAGAGAGAGAGAGAGGGAGGAGGGGAGGGGGAACCAGAGACAACTAGAGGGAGAGAGAGAGGAGGGGTTAGAGACAAACACCCATATTGTGATATTAGAGGCTTTATCATTATTTTATCCTAAATTAATGTACTGACATTTATTTATATACAATGTATACATTAGATATGTCTCAAACCCTTGAATAATGACAATTATTTCAAAAAAGTAGTATGTAGGTTAGTATAATAGTAATAAGTACTCATCAGACCATCGGATCATTTTGACACGTTAAGAGTGGAGTTCCTTGGGTGTGTGCACACGACTCCCGTCGGACTCCACCGTGAGCAGCGTGGAATGATGGGTGTTGGAGTTTAGTGCTGTGTTGTGTGCCACAGCATACACATAGTCTTCCCAGCGGTTGCTAATGTGTCACAGAGACACTAATTCCAGTTGAAGGCTTTCCCACAGCACCCACACCCAACCACGCAGGTTAACCCGGGAAATCAAGAGAGAAGGGAATAACATGGGAGCTACCTGAGAGGAATCCTGAAAAAAAAGATGGATTGCCTGGATTCTCCACCAATCACAAAACAACACATTGGCTGCAGCATTGATTGATGAAGTATTTAAGTTGTCAATCTCACATGACCAGCTTTTCTCCTCTCTCTCTTTTTTTTCTTTTTGAAATTCAGGAAAGGCTTGTGGTGTCTGCGGCTCAGAGGAGACCTGACCTGTGCAAAAGTATCGCCGGTTTTCGCCTTTCCATTTCGGCTCAATGGCCCTGAGTGCTGGGGCTGTGTGTGGTGAGGCTGAGAGGAAACCGTATTAAATAAAGCCTTTTGTTCATAATGATCTATTATGACATTACAGTATGTGTGACAAATTGCAAATGTACAAATTGCAAATTACATGTAAAATCCTTAATAGAAAGACGAATAAGGGTTGAAGCACCACATGCCCTTTCATGAGCGGCGACGATAACGGCACCGTCGGTTTCGGGGTTTCGGACCGGCTGGGTCGGGTTCACCTAAAGGTCTGGAGGTGAGAGGTAGCGAGCTGGTCAGGAGCCCATCTCCATGTAGTAAATGGTGCCGCCTCCCTCATACGCCAGTCTCCAATATGGCCCGGGAAGGCGATGTGCACACTAAGAGGCACGGCTGAAGACTCGCCGCAATTCTATTGATCACAAGTCATGATTAACCATAACAGTATTGATATAGAATGGAACATTAGCTCTGGCCTGTGACCCTTGTCCAGGACCCTTTTGTAAGCTATGATGTTTTCAATACTATAATCGTGCTTGAGTACACATGCTTTGGTAGAGGCGGGACGAACGGACTGGAGGGGAGGGGGGGGAGGGTATTTGGTTATGGGCTGATCAATGGGATGACCTACATGTAAACTCTTCCGACAGTACAGCACAGCTTGTCCAAGGAGAACGTATCACCTAGCCATTGTCCCTTCCCAAATAGGATATGCCACCAGAGGGTTTTCACCTCAGATCGTTTCTAAACCAAACCAACTGTCTCTGCAGAAACGAATGACTTCACCGTCCACTTTTATTTCGGCGCATTGATTTCTGTTATTAGCAAATTGATTTCCCGACCCCTATTCTTTCACTCGGATCGTTCGCTCATCCCTGTGACAGTGGGGACACTTCCATCCAGGAGCACTCGCGGCTCTCCTAGGTCACGTTCCCCAATCGGCCAGGAGGACATTTGTCGAGGCCCCACCCGTGTTATTAGGCAGAAGAGGGACTCTTATGTGGGCCGTGAAACCAGCCGGTCGAGGTGTGGCTTGAGCCTCGTCATGGTCTCTAGAAAGTTCTGATGATTCTGTCTGTCACGGTCCCCCTCTCGGCATATCCGTAAAGCCCACCTGCTCATTATACAGTGTCCATATTACCAGCCAAATCTGACCATCTCCTTTAATTCCCTCTGAGAGCAGTACAATGGATAGGAAGTGCTTTACACCAGCAAGTCAGACTCCACTTCACTGCAGGAATTAGAGCTTTTCATTCTCCGTCACCGGAGCGTTAGGGTGAAGCGCTCCACCGGCACATTGGCAGCCGAAGGTGCACTCGCTCAAACATACATGTTGAAAGTTCCATTGGCACACACACGCGCACACACACGTACCCGGACACAAATGCGAGCATGCAATGCTCAGCCAAGCGGACCGGGTTCCGGGTGAAAAGGAGAGTCTGTGTCTTAGATACGCACAGCTCAACGTCGGGACCAGATTTCTACCCTCAGCTTGAAAAAAAAGAGGTAACAACAAATGTGGAACAGAATTTGGAGGAGGAGAAAAGGGGGAAAAAAAGAAAAGAAATGCAAATGTTTGCTTGTTCTAGTTAGCCCATTATTCATCAAGCCAGCTGCCTAAATCTATTAGGATAAACACTGTTTGAGTTGCCCTGACAGCTGCAACTGCATATCGTCTCCTCAGAAATGCTGGCATATTATTTCTCCCTTCCCTGAAGCCATCTAAGTGTGACAGTTGGTCCTCTAAGAAAACAAACTGAGGTAATACAGCTAGTCTGGCCTGGGCAAGTCACTCTGACCCGCTCTACCCCTTAACCAACCACTCCATCTCTATCTCTTTTGACCTCTCTCACAGTACCTCGCTCTCTCACAGTACCTCGCTCTCTCTCAGTACCTCGATCTCTCTCAGTACCTCACTCTCTCTCAGTACCTCGCTCTCTCTCAGTACCTTGCTCTCTCTCTCTACTGCTACCTCTTTTTCTCTCTTTCTCTGTCTATTTCTGACTAACTCTCATGCTATCTCTTCCTCTGTCTCTCTAGCTCTTTTTCAGTCTGCCTCTCTCCCATCTTTTCGTGTTATTCCCCCTCAAAATGTCTTATTTTTTATTTTAAATACTATGACGACATATTCAGTAGTACATAATTAAGCTAAAACAAAAGGCATGGAATGACTTATTCCATACCTAAATTGAATGGTTAAGGCCTGAGAATGTTGCATGGTAAGAATGACAGACATAGCTTTTTCCCTTCCAAACACTTCCCTGTGTTTGTCCAGCTTGTGGGAATTCCTGTTCTAAGAGCTGGAGCCATCAGGAACGTTGGCATTCCTGTTCCACCCAAACTGAGCAGTGGAAAAATGGTGTCACCTCAAGGTTAACTTTTGGTTTGACTTCATTACCCTTACCGACACCAGGCTACGTTGGGTCCTCCTTACGTTGGGCCCTCCTCCATACACGTAATGTCTACGGTTTTGCTTTGGATGTATTTTTGAACTCCAGACAGATTAATGTGATGTTGATAAAGGCATTCATTGTAGGTCTTAAATTCTGAAAGAACTAAAAGAAGGCCCATCTTGATGTTCACGGTTCAGATCCCTGTACGCTGGAGGCTCTGGACATCAATTAGCATTTGTATTTTCTGTTCTCTTTTATCCACTATACATAATCTATTTTCTTTCTTTCCTCTCTCCCCTCCTGGCCTCTCTCTCTCCCCCTCTCTCTGTCTACTACTTGTGTCTCTTCTCTCCTTCTCTCACTCCGCTCTCCTCACCATAAATCCTTTCAGGGGTTCTGGCAGCAGTTTCCTGTTCTTTCATCTGCCTCCCTTGTGGTAGGACCATTAGCCCGGCCGTACCTGTGAGTGTTTGTGAGGCAGCTGGCCCAGGTCGCATGCACGGCACTGTGGCTGTGGAACCCAGAGGCTTTTCCCCCGGAACATGGGAACATTGGCACCAGATACCAACGGGTAATTAGACCTTCGTTCAAAAGCTAATGTGGCAAGCATTAGACACAAAGCCCTTTCCGGCTCAAATCATATCTGTATCCCGGCCTTCCGCTGTTCCTTGCGAGTACAATCTTTTGTCTCGTTTTTTTTTTTACCTGACCCTTCACTTATTTCCACTCTTGCACTATTCATTAGTGATCACTTGGCTGGAGTTTGTCTTGCTGATGAAGTTGTTCTGGAGAGGGACATTGGGAGGTCATTTGAGTCTGATGACTCCACATAGCAAAATAAGTTACCTTCATTTGTGTACCTTGACTAGACTTTAAATGTTCTTATCATATACCCAATGACTCCAATACACAATGAATGATCCAAGAGGACAAATCTCTGGGTTAGAAAACAATATGAATACATATTGTATTATATGTACATATATTGTGTATATATACAATATACAATATTCCTCAGATGTTTCTACTGAGGCAGAGATCCCTGCATGTACATGACAGAGTTTCCCTCCACCTAAGGTCTTCCCACAGAAATGAAAGAAAAACCGACGTTACAAGAGAAATAGATCTGCTCCCGGTGTATCAGGGTGAGAACATGCACATGTTCACATGTATTCAGATAAAAGCCGTTATTGTGTGGCTGAATCCAAGAAGACCAACAGTGATCCCCAGTATCGTTTACATATAGGCTTTCCTGATCCAAAGATAATTTTGCACAATGCCCTGGGAAGATACCTATACCTGGTGCTCGTTTGTTTTGCAGGGTAGTCACCAGCTGGGATGCTGGATAGTTAAATCAAGTCCAATTGGCTACTGGACACAATTTTACTATCCAAATAGTGTTATTATTCAATGTGTTAGTTACCTAAGCTAGCCCGCTAGCTATATGCAATTTGCTTAAATCACAGTTCTCTGCAGATTTTAATTCCACAGCAGAACTCTACATTGCGTTTTGTGGCCAAATACTTTTTTCCGTAGGTAACATTAATTCGTTAATTAAATTAATTCTTCCTTTGAATTAGTTTACTTTCATCCACAAGCTAGCAGTAGGCTACGCAGTATAGATTGTGTCATTCTAACTGACTGGGCCGCACAAACATGCGTGAAGGAGCGTGTGTTATGAAAACAACTTCAACATATATATTCTTTTAAATGTCATGGTCTATTGTAATCTGTAAAAAAGAATATTAGAATTTTAGTGGTATTTAAAAAAATTGTGTTCAGGTCTAAAACTGCGATGGGAAATAGATTACTTGAATACACAATTAATTTAGGGTATTCAAATATTCTAATATCCTGGCACATCCCAAGTCAGCAGGTGCAATTTGTAACATTCCATGTCTTTCCATCTTCCCGTTTTTTGCATTACAAAAAGTTAAACAAAGAAGGTTGGATCAGTTTGTATTTTCTCTTTTGCCCCTCGTTTGTTGAATGCTGAGCGGCAATTCAAAAGTCATCTGCATCTTCCTTTATATTTAGATGTCAGGGCCGTGAGAAATATGTTTCTCATCATGAGAGGGAAACTGTCAGGAGGTCTTTCTTGTTTTGTGGTGAGAGGTGACTTAACCCATAATTCCATCGAAACCACAAAGGCCTTTTGATAGAAACTTTCCAGTCTGGCTTTGCAGGACACTTGAAAACGCAAGTATGCATGGGGATGATACACACATACGCAGGAACAAATCCTCAAAGGGCTTATACATTTGGAACATTCGTGTCAGGTGAAAATTAAACACGCTAAATGCTTCGTGAGTGTTGCTGTGCCCTTCTGCCGTGGCTGGGCTAGAGGATCCTGCTTTTAACGCGGAGGGAAAAGCACTGGCGCCAAATTAGCGTAAACAGGAACACAAAAGGGAAGGAGAGAGGAGCGGAATAGAAACTGGCGTTTGTCAGCAGGACCCCCCACCGAGGAATTTCAATTTCATATATCTAATTATCCCTGTCAGATGGAAAGAACTGACAAAAAGCTTTCTTTGTTCCCTCTGTCTGTCTCCCGCATCTCTGTCAATTAATTTCAGCCGAGGAATATGACTAATTGTCTACTCCACAGCTCTGGCAGTTATATAAATAGTAATTTGGCTCGCGTTGGTTGGAGGGTTTGGTTCTGTAGGTATTCATGCATCAATTTATGATATTTGAACACAATGGGCTGTGAATAATTTGAGGTGATCATGTAAGCAGGCTAACACAACCTTGTTATAGACATGGGTTGGCTTCAGAGCCTTTGGGAGCCTGCAGTCTTGTAGCCCACACAATGCCTCTGTACTTCCCTCTTTTGTGTGAGGAGAGCATTATGTTTCACGTTTCTGTCACTGGAATAGCTTTTTTGTTTAGAGTGCTGATATTAGCATCATAATTAGACAAAAGGGAGAGAGGCAGGAGTGTTGCAATTCATTCAAAGTGCAAAGTGTATGGAGAGCCTGAATTCTAGACGAGGAATCAGTTGCTGTTTCATGACGACCCGGTTCAATTAGAAATGTGAATGTTAAATATCATGTATCAAATCGTTTCATGTTGAAAGTGTTTCTAGGGGGGAAATGAGTTTACTTATCAGTAACCTTAAAATGCATTAGCTCTTGTTCCAGAATGCATGGAATTCAGTACAGCTATCTCTTTAGACGTGTAGTGCAGAAAATAGACATTAGACTTACACTTTTAATTAAGTTTAATTGACAGTGCTTACAGTTTAGAAGTTTGAAAGGGCTCACATGCAAAGACTACCTCTACCCTCAAAAATGGGCACAAACAAATGTTTCGACGGCATATTCAAACCTTTCAGCTGGAGTTTGATTGAAAACTGCCTTTGTTCAAAATACTTATAGTTTTTTTTTTGCAAAGACATCCACTTTTCTATTCAAGTATGTGAATAGTGTAATTTGAGTGTCTTTATCCACATTAAAAAATATATCAAGCAAGGAAGGCCATGATGACACATTCAATAGTGAATACATTCTTTAGAATCACACATTTTCATTGCCAAAAAACAGTGCTTAAGAAGTGACCCTGGCTGCTGTAATATTGGTAATGGCAAAAAATGTAATTCAATTCATTCCAACTCGAACTCATCCAAACCAAAACCCAACTGTATCTAAAAGCAAGTATGCTTAAGCCAACTAAAACACAATTGGACAAAATCCAAACAGTCAATCGAACAAGCTGAAAGTGAATGTCCGACTCCAAAACAGAGGAGAAGGGTGGGGGTGAAGGAGGTGTTGTAGCATTTCATTACCCACATTGCTTTTGTGTTGACTCTTAACCAGTTGCCATGGCGCTAGAGCGGACTACAATTAATAACCTATCTTGCGATTTCTTTTTTCTTCTTACATTACTTCATTCTTTCTCTATTTCCATGTATTCCATTTCTCTCTACTCCGCTCTACGATACTCATCATAGTTAATGTTTTCGCAGTTGTGTTTCCACCACGATCACGACCGAGGTTCCCAGGGTTGGAAATGACTTAATGACGTAACTAAGCAGATGGAGTGTTTCCTGGGTCAATGCTAAATCGTTAAAGTATTATTTTAAATACAGTACATTTTTGCTCCGCAAGTAACATCAACGCCAAGGCTTGTCTCACAGTGGAAATAATAAAAAATGTCACATATGATGCAAAAACATCTGAACCTTGTTTCCATACAGGCACTTGTATTAGCACACCTACAGTCAAGTGCAGGAGTGGCAAAACAAAAAGGTTACGAAATGAAAAAAACTAGGATTAGCATTTTGAGTATAAATAGTTCCAGGACAAGGGCTGTTAAGTTCGGAATTAACATGTAAACAGTTGGAAAGTCCTAATACCCCCTCCACTGCGACCCTAACCCCTGCCTTCTTTTTAAACCTTGATAAATATACATAAAGTCTCACACAAAGACGGCCTTGTTTCCTTTAATGGGACGCCCCCTTTTAATGGAGACATATATTTCCTAGGATTATATCAGCATTCAGTTGCAAATTTTGGGTTGAGTTTTAATACTCCCTGGATTGGGTCTATGAATAAGAGTATCATTTGAATTCAGTGGACACCTGGCACCGTGGCTGGGTTATAGCTCGGATCTGACCTGGTATCATTGCCAAGAATGCTTTATTTTCCCAGCCTTCCCAAGCTCCTGCCCGCCGGGTAGCCCCGTTCAGTCTCCTGCCCCAGCCTCTCCCCCAGCCTCTCCCCCAGCCTCTCCCCCAGCCTCTCCCCCAGCCTCTCCCCCAGCCTCTCCTTCGCTACTGTAGAGTGCAGTAGCCACGGAAGCCGCGGAGCACTTGGAACTTTATTCCCTCGGAAAAGAGAGAACGGATATAATCTCATCCATCCCGTCTCAGGTTAGAGGAGTTGGTTTAGGTTGTCGGCGGGAAGCACATCCAAAATGGAGAATTCAATATCGTAATTCTCATAATAAAAGTAGGAGAGGGAAACGGCTAAGATGCTTTTTAGGATGATGCATTGTACATTTGCCACTTGGTCGTACGGAGAGCAGAGACAGTAGGGGTCGGGCACTGAGGCACGACTGTTTGGAGGAGCGGAAGAGAGGGGGAAGGGGGCCATTTGTATTCGTCCCACATCCAGTGAACACACAATCAGGCCTGTATTGCGTTTTTGCAAATTTATACCCAGGATGTTGGTTTAGAGTGTTTGCCTGAAGAAAAAAAAAAAGGAGATTTTTTTTGTTTTTTTTTTCTTTCTAGTAAGTGTCTGCTTTCATGAACAAGAGTGATTGAGGCACACAAACAAACCTTTGTTTCCCAGCTCACAGATGCAAGGTCCAGGCATTGGCTCTCGCTCCGCCCCAACACATTTGCACTTTTTCTTTTTTTTTGTTTTGAGTAAAACACAGGACTGTATAAAGAAAAAAAAACTGCTAATTCATTCAGATTGAATGCTCCCTGTACTCTTTTGAGTTTTTCTCAGGACTGAAACAGCGTTCATCATTTCTTTTTTACAGGTTGCATTACTGCAATTTCATAATAATAATGAAATGCATATTGTTTGAAATTATGAAAATGATTTGGTCCATAAAATATATATAGATACTATACTACATGTATAATACATGCGAGGAAAACAGAACGTCACTACATACAGCTTAATTACACTCAGATTGGATGTCAGATGGCATATCAACACATTTGAAATCAATGACAGAGTGAGACACAGGCAGTCATTCAATTTCAGCCGCAGCTGAACCCATATATTTAACCCCAGTGGTCAGTTAAAAGGTTAAAAGGGGCTCGTTCTGGGTGGCGGCAAAGTTCACATTTGACATTTCAGTCATTGGGCTGACGGTAGTGATTGTAACCCTACAGTCTGCAATGAGATGAAAAGAAAAAAAAGGTCAAATTGCTTTCTCACAAGAGACAGACGGCGACAAGCAGATCGGATGAGCCTCCCCTCCTGTGAGCACGAGGCTTTGGACGGAGGGGATCATTCATGTCCCTCTATGGGCGCCAGTGAAGAGCAGAGCTGACTTTCCAGGCCTTCTTCCGTCGGACACCCACCCGTTGTACGCTGCCAGCGAATCTCAATGCACTTCTTTTCACGTACGTTTGATAAGCGATCCAGGACAGTTGGGCAATTTTAGCGGATACATCATGCAGACCATGCCATTTTAATGACACTTTGTTACACTGGATTCACCATCTGCAACGTACGCCACAAGCAAAAGGTTCGGCGTTCCGGGGGGGGGGGGGGGGGGGGA
>JACXGK010001346.1:0-71815 GCA_016801125.1 Novumbra hubbsi | reverse complement strand
CGCCCCCCCCCCCCCCCCACCCCCCCATCTCCAGCAGGTGACCACCCCTTTGAGTGTGAGTTCTGTGGGAGCTGCTTCCGTGACGAGAGCACCCTGAAGGGGCACAAGCGCATCCACATCGGGGAGAAGCCCTATGAATGTAACGGCTGCGGGAAGAAGTTCAGCCTGAAGCACCAGCTGGAGACTCACTATCGTGTGCACACAGGTATGGTAGAACCTCCTATTATCAGTGTGGCCAAAAGCAGTTTGGGAATGTGTCTACTGGTACTGACTAATCACCTGGTCATGTAGTCAATGTGATTATAATTGACATACAAATGTTAACTAGCATGTCGTTAATTAGCATTTCTGAAATGTCAGTGGGAAATCTTCCTATTTTCGGACAGTTGGTTAGCAATGTAGACATATAATACGACCCCATGTTATCGACCACCGTCCCCAGTTATCGGTTATCTTACTATTTTGTTCAATTACATTGAGGGAAATATTGCCTTTTTATATGTCTTACAAATGATAGATCCTAGTCCTCTCTGCAATGTCTAGTAGAAGGTTGAATCAGCCCTGCTTCCCGAGGAAGATGTCATCCCCGTTATAGAAGGTTCACTCCGTAACACAGATGAATATGCCCGCTTTGCCACGGCATGTTACACACAGTGGCATTCATTGCATGTTCAACAGACAGCGAGAGAATTGGTGTGTGTCATGCTAATTTCTACCACTTCACACAGTGGAGATGAGTCCACTGGAGATCCACATTAGCTCCATAACAAATTGAGTTGAGTGCCGCAAGTCAACAGTAGGGAGGTGTGTGACTTAGAAGTGCTAAGAGCCACGTTTGTAGCGGGACACTGGATTTGAAATAGGAAACTGGCTATGTTTTATGAATGATTCTAAGGCCTGGTAAACATAGTCTGGCTGAAGAGGCTCCGTATTGATCCCAGGCTTGTACAGCTCCATAAAAGTCCAGAAGAGGTGTCAGTCAGCCTCCAGGCCTGGCCACTCTGGTGTTGGCTGAATGTCCCTCCCCAGACACTGGGATTATGGACATCCTGTACTCTGGGTGAGTCAGGGTGCCATGAAGGCAGCCTCCCATGGCTGAAGTCGAGGACATGGTTCACCTCCTCTAACCCCCCACCAACATTCCTGTCTCCCATTCAATAAGCTAGCTGTTAAGCCACTATCAAGGCAGCCTGTCAAATAATTGGCTTTTTCCCACTCCTTGTCTGGAGTCCGGGGGCCTTCGTTCCCTGTGCACACTGGAGATAACAAGAGCTAGTGACGAGCTCACAGTCACAGGCCGCTGTGCACAAACGTAAGCAGCTTGATGCATCGACATCGACATCGCCCCCTCCTCCCCCCCTCGCCTGTCAATGGCGGATCAATACCGGCCCCCATTTGCAATTCATTATGGCCTGGTTATCTGTTTACAGTGCGGTTATTGTATATACTGCTGGCGTGGTGGGTTGTCTGGGCCTCGACACGCTGTGATCACAGGCTCATATGCAGGGCTATTTGCATATGCGGGTAAACAACGCTGATCCTTCCCACAGGTCACAACTGGCCAGACCAGAGGATTAAAAAATGAATCATCTTGGAGTAGATTCATGGGGGCTTCAAAGTGATATCCAACAAAGAGATGCCTCTCCCTCTGTAATGTGGTATAAGCGCTGGTATCATTCGTGCTCCCGATCACATCCAACACCTCATTTGAAATGCCACTGGTAAAGGTCGGCATTTACATGTCTAATTTGCGTCTGTCGGATTGAGCGGCGAGGATTATTCCTGGCCGTCACTCTAATCATTTACACATGTGCGGGGAGAGAGGGAGAGGGTGAGAGGGGCTGGACCTGAATGTCACAAGCACGGAAAAGTAGCATCTTTGAAACGGAGAATCAAAGTAAATCTAAATATGTTTTCAAAATTTGAAATATTTTTGACATTATTTGAAATTCTGCCTAAATTGAATTGGCCTTATGCTTTTTATCTCCTTCTAGCGCTGATCTAATGTTCTTACTATTACTGTGTTGTTCCACCTAGCTGTCTTAAGACGACTACACTAACTATAAATTGCTTTGTATAAGAGCATCTGGTAAATGACTAAGATGTTCATGTAAAATGCATCGGTCTTATCGTTGTTTGATGCGGTACATCAGTCTAAGTGATTTGGTGGGATTGGGTTGGTACAGCACATTATACAGGGAGTTGACGAATTTGATTTTAAAGCCATTGCCGCACAGCAGCACCAGCTACAATCCCACTGTCCATTATGCCATGTAGCTTTCAGCTTGACCATGACAACTGAATAGACCTGAGAATCCCTGCCTATTGAGAGCCGCTTCTAGCTACGGTTGTAGTGCAAAGACAACGCAGAAAAGAGGGGAATACTGTTAAGGGCTACAGGTGGTCACCGCCAGACAACCTGCTATTACATGTCACGTTTGCCCCTTAAATGATGAAATGACTGGATGCCAGAGAGACCCAGATCAACCTGGTGATGGTAGGGTTCCGGCGGCCGCGGTTGTTCACATGTCTGTTGTTTTTGTCGCCCCCTTCAGGTGAGAAGCCGTTTGAGTGCAAGCTGTGCCATCAGCGTTCCAGGGACTACTCGGCCATGATCAAACACCTGCGCACCCACAACGGCGCCTCGCCCTACCAATGCACCATCTGCCTGGAGTACTGCCCCAGCCTCTCGGCCATGCAGAAGCACATGAAGGGCCACAAGCCCGAAGACATTCCCCCCGACTGGAGGATAGAGAAGACCTACCTGTACCTCTGCTACGTCTGAGCCACCCAGACGACAGCCGGGGGAGGGAGGACGGGAAAGGGAGGTGGAGGACGGGGGGGCGGACGAAGGAAGCGAGAGAGGTGTGAGGAGAGAGTGAGAGTGGAAGGAGGACAAGACCCGGGGAGGGGAAGAAGTCAAGCGAGGATTTCCAGGAAACAGAAGCACAGGCAGTCTTGGACTGACAGGAGGACAAGGGGAGTTATGATGAGGAGCAGGACCCTCTCCCTTCAAAACCCACATTCAGTATATACATACACCTTTTGTTTTGTTGTCAACCTGCCGAGAGCAGAACCCGTGGTGTGGGAGTCGTGATGGTGTCGGTTGTCCTTAAGTCTTCCCACACACAGGACGGCCAGGCGGCACCCCAAGACCTGAAGTGATTCTCCATGACTATCTGAACCCACACATCCCATTGTGTTGATCGCTGGCTGTATCCCCACATATAGTTTTGGCACACTCACCGTCTCTGGTATGGGATTGTATGCGACCGTAACTTCTTCTCATTTCAGAAAGTGACTTCGGAGTCTATCTGTTTGGATTGATATGCATACCAAGTAATGTTCTCCACAGGGAACGTTTCAATCGGGCCAATACCATTGTTTAATGGAACGTTCCAACATGAAACCTTCAGACCTGGAGGCCCAGAGCACTTAGAGCCCCTAGAGTGGCGTTGTGCCCTTCAGGTAGCCCCCGAGAATCGCGGCCTAAGTGGCTCGACAGCCACTTGGCCAAATGGAAGCAAAGTTCCATTAGATTGCGGCATGACGACTTGGCACCCAGGCAGGTTGTCTATTGTTCTCTCTGGGGAGATGAAGTGAGGGGGATACTGCAGGAACTGGATGGTGACCTCCCTCTCTTCCGGGTGATCTTCTGTGGTTCTGGTGGACAAGGGCTGAAAATGGATGAGGCTCTGGTCGGGTTTCACCGGAGCCTCTCGACTGTCCAACCATAACTGTCCCTTGTCATCGTCTCATTTTCCGTGGCTCTGCATCATAGTTTATCATAGCTTCATTGCACAGGTGAAGACCTTACGATGACAGTCTCTGTTGGATGTTTCTATCAGATGTATTTGAGGGGCCGCCGTTGTGTTATCTCTTAAACCATAAGTCTCTATACAGCACTAACTGGAGATTTAATTTCTTTCCGCAATACATATGGGACTGGTATTAATATAAATGAAACCAGATCATTGTCAATTACAACACGATTTATTACATGGACGGACTCATAGCGTTAACTCTTTTGACACATTAATAATCTCAATCTCTAAATGCCATTGTGATGGAGACCAAAATTCCAAAGGCTGCTGTGGATTCGGGTAGTGTGCTGTGACATGGCGGAATAACATAAACGAGACCTCCGACTGTGTTCATAATGCCTTCGTATTGTGACTATAAGGAGATATGGCACTTGTTGTAACAGGTCATATACTGTTATGTCACGTGAAACCATGAATGTGATACCAGATGGAAAACTGTGATTCATGCGTTATTGTATCAGTGGTATATCAGTTGTCATAACTGTTGTCATGAATTGTCGATTTGTCATATCATTTTATGAAAGAGATTATATCTGTTCATATGGCGGCATAATGAAGGCATTATGAGCACCACTGTCGGTTTAGTGTTACCAGGGTGATTAGCAGGGGAGGGGGTGGGGAGCTAATCTGATTGGACGAGACATGGCTTGCCAAGCCCAGGGGGCTGCAAGTAAGAAGACAGACTAAATCAGCTCTTTATATATGGTTTTGTTCTTTGGCCTTTTCTCTGTTTTCTATTATATCTGACTTATCTCAGCACATTGTACTTGAATTACCTCTTTTTTTGTGACCTCATGTGCTTGTTTTTATTTCCCTTTAGTTTTTTGTTTTGTACATTTACTTTTCTTAATTTCTTTTGGTGTGAGCGTGTGTCCGAAAGCTGCATTATTGCGTGGGGGAGATCTGACAAAGCATTGTGTACGCGGAAATTAAGTGCCACAGTGAAAATATATTTTTATTGTTGTGTATTTTTGTGCATTATTGTTACCAAACTTGGTATTTTTTTATTAACACTGCTTGTTGAAGAGCTGGTGGGTTCAGTCATTGTTCTAAAAGCTACCTCTGTTGTTTTCGTTTTTGATTTTTGCAAAAGAACATTATTTTGTGTATGTTTGTGTTTTGCATTATTGCGTCATTGCAACTTCATCTCATGCTACAAGTGTTGACTGTTTTATGTCAGTTCATATGTGTAAGCAACATTTATATAAAGGGTAAGAGATGGTAGAGATTGATAGGAAAAAATGACAAATAAAACAAATGTTAATTCTGCTCTTACAGTAACCCCCCAGCCCGCACCCAACAGCAACCTTAAGAGCAGAGAAGACACTCTGAAGCCTTAAGTGTGGGGGAAGAGGGATAGACACAGTAGAAGAAGTAATAGTAACTTTTAGGAGAGTTAAAAAAAAAGCATTAAACTTGAAAATAGGTGTATAGAATTGTAGTTTTGTAATGTGAAAAAAAAAAAACACGGTTCACCGGTGCTGAACCGCCAAGAACAGGTCATTTATGCAGCAATGCAGTGTGCGTTGGACAATTGGGACTGCAGGTGGTAATCAAAGAATAAAGGAAGGTTAGAAAAAAAGAGATCCTCTTGGTCGACAAGTTCTCTCTAAATGAGTGTATTTCCTGAACAAGAACCAACAGAGGCAGTTTGATATATAAAAATTGTGATATTTTTGTATTCAGTGTCAGTCCCTTTCCATTTGTCGAGGGTTCCAGCAGGGCAAATATTTGTATTTTTTTGTTTATTAACTAGTTTTTTCTCTGGTTTTGAATCTTTTGCCTTGCTCCTCTTTGGTAATGTTGGACGTGTGTGTGTGGGTGTGTGGACGTGCGCGTCTGTGTGCGCGTGTGACTGTAAGTGTTGCTTTCTGGATGTCAATGCATTGTAGGTGAAGGACTAAATCTATCTGCCACAAAGTTGTGTGTGAAAAAGAAAATAGATCATTCAAAATGGATGACAGGGATGCTACCGTCAATTAATTAGTACATGTCAGTCATCGTTTTTCAATCAACTTGCATTGCCAATATTTCGTTTTTTGTACTTGAAGTGACTAAAAGAAATGAAGGGATGGCATGAACATGGTGGTAGTAGCCCATGGCTGTCTTGTCATTGTATTCTTGAACACTGTGAGCTGAGGGAATTCCCTCATTCAATATTCATCCGCTATAATAACTTCAGTCACCAATTCAGAGTGGCAGTCCAGGGAGCCTGAAACCATCACACTTAAATAACTTGAGGTATTCTTTCCCATACCCCTATCATCGTTCTCTGAATGTTTTATACTTTTTTGTGTGCCTGGTGTGAGTGTGTGCAGAATGTGTGCAGATGTGTGCCTGTTTTAGTGAAAAATGCACTAATCAGATCAGACACAAAATGGCAACAAAAAAAAACACAATGCTCAATGCCACTTTTCTCTCAACATGTTAAAAAAGAATTGGCATTGATATAGTTCTTCCCTCAATGTTACTCTGTTTCTGTAATATCTTTGTGCCTAAAATGGGAATTGTTCAACAAAGATGTCCATCTGTATCTGCTTAGTTTCTGTACTTTCAGAAGATAATAAATGGTGTCTCCAGCACCCATGGGATGTCATGGTGACTTTGAGATGACCTGATTTCTGATTTAGAATCAATCTGTAACTGACGCCCAAATATTAGTGCGCAAAAACCAAGGTAGAAAAAACGTTCACGAATACACAGTATGGCGCTTGAAAGCATAAAACATAAAGGTGAAGAAAATATTCACGGACCATGGAATTCGTATGCATTGTGCTTTTTCAATCCGTTTTGAAGACTGTTAGAAAGAAAATATGGGGAATAATATTTTGATGTCAGCAACAGGTTTACTGAGCAGTTAATGTCCTCTCAACCTTCACTTTGGCAGTTTGTCAAACCCACGGCGTTGCCCCAGATTAACATTACGACTATTTGGTGAAGTACTTTGTTTTTTTTGTGTACATTTAGATTGAGACAATAAAAAAACTAAAATGACGAGCCATACGACATCATGACGTCCCTGGAGTAAGCCCTCTGTGTTTCAGTGTGGTGTTATAGAACGAGTAGCCATTTCATGCAGTGTTGCCATGCATGTGCCATTTGAGGTCTAGACTATACTGTTGGAGTAAAAAAGCACCAAGACATTGTCTTTTTTAATATTAGCACTGAGGACCAATTGCCCTGTCGGACCAAGCATAACAAAGCTTTTTATGTTACAGTTATGTAACAAAGCTTTTCTCTCTGTCTTTTTCTCTGGCTTGTCTGTGACTTTGTTTCTTCCTTCCTTGTTGTGACAGCACAAGTGCCAGTCAAGTTGCTCGGTATTAAGAAAATAGTGTTTTTATTATGATTTAATTTGATATAGTTTTCGTCTACCTCAGCACCTAATCTTAGCCTAATCTTAGAAGGTGCCCAATTATTATTTTATTTTTCTCTGTTGTTATTTGTAAAAACAAAAAAAAATATTTGATTTGCTTTAGAGCTTTGCGATGGTCCTTTGTCTTTTCCAGCGAAGTGCTATGTGTCTGTGGCCCTGCTTCCCATATGTCAGTTGTGCCACAGATCCCAGCATCTGTCTGTTGATTTAGAGGTTGTTATTTTTCTTTCCGTGTAGGATCAGACACATCTCTTTGTAACATTTCAGTGTTCTCTGATGGAGTGTGAAATTAAAATAAAATAAATAAACAAGATTAAATGCTGCAGGTTTTATTCTCCATGTTGTCACTAAGTACATTTTGTGCCTTTGATAGTGAAAAATTATAGGTTTTACATTCTACTAACAGTAGACTGTTTTGTAGTGAACATTTTTTTGTATTTTTATTTATGAGTCTCATAAGAAAAATAACAATGTTCAGTTGTATACCTTCAATCTGCAGTTAGAAAAAAAAATAAAAAATGGACTTAAGTTTGTCTGCCTATTTTATAACGTGGTGTTTCCCTTCTCTTTCTGATATACCAAATGTGGACTTTACACAATGTGGACTTTACACAATGTGGACTCTACACAATGTGGACTCTTCAGCTGCCAAACCAGCGATGAACGCTGCTAGGAAAATAACAGAACAGAGACTTCAATTGAATTGCATGTTTACAGTATACCAAGTATGTTGGTGGGCCAGACTGTACGGGTGTTGTTTTGAAACATTGTGGCTGCCTGGCAACGTGTGTTTGTCTGTCTGTGTTTGTGAGAGTGTGTGTTGCTTTGCAGTGTACGCCATCACTTTCACTGTTTCCTATTCCGGAGAGGTCAGAGGATCGTCGTCAGCCAGGCTTTCAGGAGCAAGCTCGATAAACAAGGGTAACAACCATGAAGTCTCTAGAAGGACTGATTCTGCGGCTGACAAATGAAGATGCATAGGCCGTCCCCCCCCGTGAGAGACTCCCCGGCCTCCCCTCTTACGTCTGAACCGACGGCGTTCTCATTCGACGCTTTTCTCTCCTCTTCCACTCGTCCCACATTTCTAAGCCCACAGAAAGTGTCTGCCTTCACACCCGGCCCCCTTTTGGTCCCCTCCCTTTAGAAGAATCAGAGGAATTGGAATGATGGTGATTTTAATAAGTCTGCCGGGCCACGGCGGTAGTATTATCTTACACGACACTTGGGAGAAGACATATATTGTACTCGCGGCTCAGGTTTTAAATGCCTTTAGTCAGTTAAGTCCCCTAATGCCAGAAAAGCCTTACCAAGCAGAAGGTATTAAATCAAGTCCAATAAATTGAGTGATATGCCACCCCTGCCACTTCTTTTACTAGTGTCTCTTTATTCACTGTGGATGCTTGGAAATGGCTTTCAGCTACAGGATCTCCGTTGGATGTAGTGGAAGTGAGCCGTTAAGTAAAACAGTGAATATATGATCCACTACAGGAGGCTGATGGCAAGCCATGTCATTTTGCCTCGTAACAGGTCATTGTGTTTCGGGTCACAGCAGCACCCCCTACTGTCGAGCTGTAGCCAATAGCCTTTTGAGTAATAAAAGGGTGTGTCTAGAATACTTGTAGCAGCCGCCAGACAGTAGAACCCTGAGTACATGTCCCACATTTTGAATGGCCTATAAGGTATTTTCCTACAGAGCTGGCAGGGTTTATCATTAGCATTGTGTCAGTGCTCACCTCACCGACCGTGTCCTATATTGCTCTCCCATCACGCCGGTCATAAACGCTGTCATTAGATATGCAGGGCGCACGCGACTATGGCTGCCTCCCAGATTGCTGTTAGGCGGGAAACGGTGCGAGACACAAATGGTTCCGCTTTTTCGTGCTTGTAGGAAGAGACACAAACATGGCATTAGACCAAAGTGAACTGAGCAATCTGGTGGGCGTTTATATTCTTCACTCTCTCACTCTCTCTCTCTCACTGTCTCACTCTCTCTCTCTCTCTCTCTCTCTCTCTCTCTCTATTTCTCTCTCTCTGTCTTTCACTCTCTTCTCTGTGTCTCTCACCCGTTATTTATAGCTGTTTTTATTAGTCGGTCTTTTGTTCTATTTCCCGGTTTCGTTGGATCTTTTTTTTTTTAAGGACTATGGTGGGTTAGGGTTTGGGTTAAGGTTAAGGTTAGGGTGAGTCAACTGGACCATTGTGCATGCCACGCCCCTGTAATCACAACACCCACATCAGACCACCTCATTTTCCAAACCGTCAAATTTACCTCAACATTATTATCTAGAAGGGCTGTGCTTAGTAGACAAGATCAGTTAGTTCGCCACCTGCATAATATGGTTCACCATGGTTTCCCAACCTGGAGACGTGAGCCCCTTTCTCAATATGGAGCATCTACCATGTGCCTCCATATACCTGACCTAACAAGGTTAAAGCCAGGAGACCTTGCTGTCTGTATCAACGCAAACAAGAGCCCAGAGGTTCTCCTCCGGCTCCCCATTATAGCCGACAGCTCGCTCTCTTTCCAGAGTGCTTTAAGGAATGTGTGCATATGCTGGAACCTGACCTCTCTTCAGACAGCTCAGCTAATGAGGTGCCTCTCTTCAGCTATTCACGCCCTCGCCGCAGCCTTTGCATATCAGCGCCGGTGCGGTTAGTCCCGGTGGAGAGTAGAGATCTCAATCCGTCGTGTTTGTTTCAGGGTCTTTGGCCATTTGGGGACGAGACTAGGAGGGGCAACAACCACCTGAACTATCACATGTTGCTCCTTAGGCCCACGATGGGACCATCGCTTTGGTTTGTTTCCAATTGTGTTTTAGAAACGGAGCGCAGTGGTTGATTTGGCCCATGTGATGGCTGTGTGTCATGTGATCCCTGTGACCTCTGTGGGTCATGTCTGAGGAGGGGGGGGGCACAGGGCTTTGTGTGTTGGGGAGCCGGGGAGAGGTTCGAACTTTATATGTTCTTTGACCCAGATATGATCTAATAGATAGAGATGCTTTCAAGCAGTGGGCCTGTTGAATTGAGGGGGACCGTTCTTGTCTAAATCCTTTGGATTGTTTTCTCAGCTAAGCCTGGCCTGTAGGTGTTAGGCTCACCCCTCACCCAAGCCATTGATCCGGCCTTCGAGAGGACAGAATCAAACAACATGGCCGTACCTGCTTATTTACTGTATAACAGGAGGCAACATGATCCACCCTTAACTGTTCTGTGTGTTTCATTTTGTTGCTGTGCCAGTCCTAGTTTGTGGTAAACCTAGCTTGTTTATGGCAACACTTTTACTGTATTGACAACTTACTGGATTGATTTATATTATCATTTTGAAAAGCGTTGGTACAGTGACACTTTTAGAGAACTTTAGAACATGTAGAGCTCTGGTGGCAGAAGTCAGAATACACCATTTGCCTTATGAACTCATGGACAAATGGGAACATAATCTGTAAATTTCTGTTGAAGCTCGACAGGGGTTGTTCTGGTAATGATGGTTAGGGGTCCCTCTAGTGTTGCTCTAGTGTACTACAGTGTACTGATTACTTAAGACAAAAGATGCAACGCCCCCAACGGATTGAGAAATTTCGGACAGCTACCAACATTTTTTAACTTTGGTTTTACTTCATTACTTTTCCAAAAATCGACAAACCGTTGAAGAGCTAATGTATGGCAATTATCTTGCTGTGTTGTTCTCTATTAGCATTTTGGGATGTGTAGACCTACTCTATTTTATTTAAAAAGAATACAGAATAAAGATCAGTTATAGCAGGAGACCCCATTTATACATGTCAATATTACAAAGGTTTTCTAGTTCTCAACAGTATTATAACTCAGAATCAACACCAGAGAAACCATCAATAACTAATCATCAGATATCTATAACTCTAACTTAGCTTATTGAGAAGGCCTACATCTTTAACGGTCTTTTGAGTGACAAGCAGGGATAGTCTTTTTCCTCAGCCTGTTAAAAGATCCGGTCGGTCATCCACACAGTCGCGGGGCCGGCTGCAGCCTGGATCCTCATTGATTTTATTGGGATCGATGCCTCCATTTACTGTGGAATGGTTTTAGGCTTTAATTATGTCTGGTGTCAATGGCGTTTATCCTATCAGGGTACACCCGCCGAGTGCATTTTCCAGGCAGGACAAAATCTTTACAATTAGTACATTAGAGTCAGTCCACAGCCAGGGCCAGTCCTGCGAGGGATTCATAACATACATACTATCTCCGGACTGAAGCACGGGGTTGGGTAGTGAAAGGCGGAGCACCGCTGTGCCTTCCTGCGCTGAGTGTGTTGCAGCTAGGTCTTTGGCTTAAACACTACGCATCAAGCAGAAAATTGCTTCACTTATAATTGCTTCCATCATTTGAATTGAGACAAAGGCTGTGTTAAAGAATTTCCGACCTAGAATGGAAAAGCTCTGAACAAAGTGGCCGGCCTTGGAAGCTGCTACGTGGCACGCTTGACATTTAACCATCTGCTGCGTTCGCCATTAATGTTATCGACTTGAAGTGCATGAAATTGGTAACATTGTCTTTAAAAGCTGCATTGTCTGTAACAACGAACAGATTGAATCACATGTGTCATCATCACATCTGAATAGGTGATGGAAGGTGAGGAAAATAATTAAATTCACTTTAATAGTCACACATTCATACCAAAAGGTCGGGGAACAACAAGTACTGCACTGTCTTTAGCATAAATTATGTATTTTTTCTATTAAGAAAAGTATTATTCTAGCAGGTAACAGCATATGTTTCATTAATATTCAACAATATATTAATAACTGAAAGAGTCAATTTGACCTGGGAATATATAGACAATTTACCTTGCTACCTAGTTCTAGCCAAACATTCTTCTCTGCAAGTAATCTGAATCTCAGTACCTTCAAAAAGATTTATAGATAACACAATTGTAAAAGTGTGAAACACCCAGAATTATTTTTACATCCCCTAAATGACCACAAAGGATGAATTGACAATATACAGTGAAAGAAGATTTCCGTTTTAAGTCGTCAAGCAAACAGACAGTGTTATATGGAAGTATATCGCATTATTTCTCCTCCATAACAAGTTGAAACAAGTGATAAAAACACATTGAAATGAGCTTCGTGCTCATTGCTCACCAGCTAAATGACACGTAATTGTACAAAGAACATGTAACAAACGTCATAAATATTCATACTCGGGCATGTAATCATGTCAGCTATTATTATGATATGGTTTTGGTACACATGGGAAATATATTGAGTAAAAGTGATTAATAATGCAAGAATTACATTAAAATACATTAAAAACAAACACATTGTATTACAGTGCCCCTGACCGCTGACCACGATCTGAATGTTTAACAGGAGCACAATTCACTCCACTGTTCCCTATGTAGCGAGGATCCCAAGGACTCTCTGAGAGCTGTCTATTGGTGAATGTGTTCCCGTTAGACAGCAGGCTAAAAGCAATGTTAGTGTAAACTATATCAGCATCCAATCCATCTTCCCCCTCAGCCCTCCCCTTCTATGAACTTCCACCTCAAGACAAAGGTCCTTAAACTTCCCCCCCGTCAGGCCCTCCCCCATTTGGCCTGGCTCCGGTGTGATGCCCTCAGGCATACTGCCACACCGACCAGAGGGTCCCCAGGGTGATGCTGTAGGCCAGCATAGCCACCAGGTAGACCCTGAAGAGCAGCACGTCCAGCACGTAACCCACCTGCAGCCACTCTTTGGCGATTTCACGGCTCTCGTCCCTCTTCTCCAGGGATCCGCGGATGGATGAGAGCTCGTGGAGGATGTTCTCCATGACGGGCGGTGTGCTGTCCCGCCCCGCCGGCAGGCCAACCAGGCCGGCCAGACCCCTCTCCATGCCGTCCGCGCCACCGCAGCGGTTCTCGTAGGTGTGGAGAAGGTGTGGGTGGTGGTGCTGGTGGAGCTGGTGGTGAGGGCATTGCCCTGCTAAAGGTCAGCAAGAAGAGGGCTCAGACAGTCAAACACGTCACCTATATCTTTTACGTCCAGTGCCGCGTTGACCTTGTTGAAGCAACACATTTTGAATTTCTCCCAAAACACTGGTTACAGATTATTAGCATAGACAGAAAACAATCCTGTGATTGGATCTATTACGATCCTTCTCTTTATCTCTCTATGTTGTCATAAAGCTGCAGATTTTTTTTTCTTTAAATCACTGATTACTGCCGGAAGAGGAAATTAGATCCTCCTTCAGCCTCCCATTAAGTACGGCAAACGCCTAACGTTTCCTGCATCCCGGCCCACAGGTCCCTTACCTGGACTGAAGTTCTCTTTGTATTGGCCCGGGTGGTCGGAGTCCCCGGACAGCATGAAGCACAGGCTGTGCTTGTTGCGGATGCAGAGGAGGACCGTGGCCCGCTCCAGGACCAGGTGTTTGAGCCACTGGGGAACATGGTTCTGGAGGTCCTGCTTATGCACCAGGCGCACTATCAACACCGTCTCGGTCAGGCTGATCACCAACAGAGCCATGCACACTACAAAGTAAACCCCTGGAGACGGGGGGGGGGGGAGAGATCCGCGTTACCATAGGAAACCAGAAGGCACCCAGTCCGAGACGTCCGTAGCCCCATCCCTGTTTGACAGCGTAGCCCCTTTTGCAATGCGCTGTTTCGGACCCCTGTTCCTATTCACAACTCCAGTTAAACGTACCAATCTCGTCTGTATCAACGAATCAAAACGTGAGCCGCCGTGGGGCACCAGCTGCGTCTCACCAATGAGAGGCGTGCCAATGGCGGTGGCTGGCAGCGTGTCCGAGACTATGATGAGGAAGACGGAGTAGCCCAGGAGCAGGGTGATCTTGAAGGACACCCTCTCTCCGCTGTCCGGGGGGAGGTAGAAACCCACCAGGTCCATCACCATCAGGAAGATGCTGGGCAGCAGCAGGTTCACGGTGTAGAACAGGGGTCTGCGGCGGATCACCACCTGATGCGGAACGGGGGAACAGTGCCGGGAACGGTGAACGCGCGTGTGTGTGCGCGCACCTCCACCATTCATAACTGGGCTGGGACTGGACGTTGTTTTAATCCTAGACAACAGCGGTGTTCACGTAGGTTATGAATCGTTTTCGAGCCTCAATTGTAAATCACCTTTGGTAAAACAAACTAAGATGATTGTCGTGGGTTCTGTAAAGCTTCTTTGTTAGAGGTCACCGCGAGGTTCTGCTATTAAAACATGTATAAGGGTCTTCCTTTTCTGTCAGTTTCAGTGGGCTTTCAATAAATTAATGACAATAATATCATAAATTGAAGTAAACATGACAGCATACATGAATAATATATATATATTTCAGAAATCCCAGAAAGAAGACTCTTGGGATCAGTGAAATATAAGCAGGGGGTGAGGGAATTCTACCAGAAGTTCTTTGCATATTTTCAGAATCCTATTCCCACTTTTGCAACCCGACATAACCTTCTACTTGACGGGGACAATTTCATCACCAAAGACAGACTGCCCCGAAAACATAAAAGGTGATAAATACTTTTTGTACATACTCACGTTGAACTTCATCTCTGCATAAGAGTCAATGTTGTCCAGACTGAAGCGCTTGTACTTAGACAGGACGTGAAGGAGTTCCCACTCCCCCTGGTTCATGAAAACACTCTTATCCACCTTGAGTTCATCGGCGCTCCTCATCAGCTTGAGGTCGATGTCATTCACTACAGACACGGACATGGAGACCAACGCGTGACCAATGACAACAGACAGCCAGCCTGAGGCGCTTCACTTACCACCCTCCTCCCCCGAGAAAAACCTCCTTGTATATCGCTGTAATCTATGCAGTTCAAAATCCTGTTCCCGTGAAACCACACAACGAAACACTGCGTGCCTTACGGGTGTGCAGCCAGCTCTGGAAGGTCAGGCTGCAGTTCTGGACATCGAACGGGAAGTTGTAGATGTTGAGGGTGCAAGCGGTTACCACCTGGATGGGCTTGTAGTTGCGCACCAGTCCATAATGGGTCACATACACATAGGGAATGTCGGGAGACTTTCCCACATCTACGCTGAGGAGAAAACACTACAGCTTCAACTAAAAGACTTGTGAGGCTGACAAAACAGTAGTTTAGTGTATTACTCACACTTTACGCTACAAATACTTATTCAGTAGATTTTGTACATTGTATTATTTAGTGCCACATTTTTCAAGAAAAAAGACGGCTGCATTTGTATGGCCAAATGCACGCACCTATTCCCACAATAATGTTCTTAACAACGAACAGTACACTTACAACTCGTTGATTAGTATGTCAGGCACCCACACATTGGCCGTCGGTATGGACGTTTGATTCACATCATCAAAGTCCTCCGGGTTCCAGACCAAGAACTCATCTGTCCATTCCTGATAGTTTTTACATCATTTCATAATACAGACAACATTTCAGGCTCTAATGCAGATGGGATCCCTCCTGGGCTGTTTAGAATTCTATATAGTATAATCCAAGGAGTACTGTCGACATTATTAATGAATGAATAACATTTACTGTTATTTAAGCAGTGGTATTCAACTCTGGACCCTCAAAGCCAGTTCCACTCCAGTTTTTCATTGCAACCCTTCAATTAGAGATCTGATATACCAGTTGGGTGCAATTTATGATGAGGTAGAACGAAAAAACTGCCGGATCCGGAACTCGTAGGATAAGAGTTAAATACCCCTGTTCGTACATCTGATAACATGTTTGATATATGCGTTGTTTTTTGTAAGTTTAATGAATGTTGTTGTTCAAAAAGTTACATTGCTATTTTAAATAGCTCTTACCTGCCTGTACCATACATATGTTGTCAGAACTTGGTTTTTCTCGTCCTGTTGTAGGCACAGGGGAGATAATGAAGATCAAGACACACTGTCTGGGTATGCTGAAGTATTTCACTGTAACTTACCACACTCAGGATGGAGTAAACCATGAGGTCGATGGCCACCATTGTGCAATTCCGCCAGTTCCGCACGGGTCGCACACCCTTTTTGTACCCCGAGCTCAGGTACTCAGAGAGACGTACTAAGGTGGCATTGGCAAAGCGTCCCGTAGTATTGCCCGGTTTCTTGACTATAAGAGGTCAAAGACAGACAATTCAACATACTGATTCAACATCATGCTATCCACTAAATGCCACATATAGATTATTATGTTGTTGTAAAAATCTTGTATTGTGTCAAATCTACTCCCAAAACCTGCAACCCTGGAATTCATGAAACCTCAGTCAACACAGTTACAGCCAATCTAGAATACATGTAATTGCCGTCAACAGGGCCACACCCTTTCTGGAAACAATTAACTTTAGTCGACAATGACATAGCCTACCCGGAATTCAAGCTTCTCTTACCTGTGCAGGCTTGTACCGAGCCTTGTGTCAGGAGCCAGATTAGCCCTATCCAGAGTGCTGAAGTTCTCATTCTGCACAGTTTCAAGGCTCCGCTCTCAGCTTGGCAGTAACAGGAAGCACTCAGCTTTGAGATGCAATAAATAACAGGCACCCCCCGAGTTCCATTATCGGGAGGGTCCCCTCCAATGTAACTTAATGTCCACTGTATCTATTTGTCAAATAATGTTTTCTGCATTCTGAACGAAGCCGACTTAGGCAGCCGATGGAAACATGAGGGTGTGTCCAGCCTAGATGTGACTGGTAGCGTCTGTGGTTGCGTCATCACCTAGCTTTAGCAGATAACTCATCCACTCTATCTGGTTGTGTAACTCAATAGGGCAATGTGGTCCCTTGGTATCTTATCCTGTATGTAAATCTATGACACCATTTTGTTTGATTTTGGTGTTTGCACATATAATATCAAACCTTTGTGACCAAATACGTGTATATTTATTATCCGATTTCTGGTAAACTGTAGAAACAATGTCTTTCCTTAATTTAGGTTTATAGTTTTTATTTAATTAGGAAAATGAAGACAGATTGCCAGATTGAAGACAGATTTGCCAAGACAAATGATTGTTTATCGTAGCCAGCAATAAGCTTGCCATATTTCCTGTTTTCAATCTGGTCAGTCTTTAGCAGGAAACTGCATCTACCAATTGTTGTTTTCCTACTCCTACTCAAGGTTAAGAGTGTGATTCTGATCTGGACTATTCCCTGGCCAACAGTTCAGTGTCTTCTTTAACATCCCAGGTTGCTCTTGATGTTTGGGTTTGTTGCAATGCTAAAACCCCCACATCTTTAAGGATAATCCAAATGATTGCACACTTGAGTTTAATATTGCACTCAAATAGACCTTGAAAATCAGTGGACATAAATTTGTACAATATATCTGTTATAGTCAAGGGCGTAGGAAGGGATTTATTACAAGCAGGTGGTTTGTGGTTCACATATAGCAACACCAAACTCGCTTGTTTGCTTTATTGCATACGAAGGCGCCCAAGCATGGACAGTGCCCCTTTTACAGGATATCAGGGAATTGTGGGCATCACCCAACACGCTTTCTACGGCTCCGCTGGATCAGCAGATGTGAACTAAAAGCCCTTTGTTCAAAATTAAGTTAGAGATTTTGACAAGCCAGCTCTGAGGTGATATATGTGAAAAACACATAGGAATTAGAGCAGTTTTGTTAAATCATCTGAAATGAAACAGCTTGTTATTTGTAAACTTGCCGCTATTATTACAAAAACATTTATATTGGTTTTATGATTATAAAAAAGACATAATGCGTTTTCCCTACACGTGCACATCTAACATGGTAAACAATACTTGGATTGTGTTTAGAGAGATTCTGATGCTTTCATGTTCATGGAAGTCCACTGACTCTAACTGCGGTGAGTTTTTGTAGCACTTACTGTTCAGTACCAGGGTCATAAAGCCTGTGACAGACGATGATAAAATCTTGTGCTCTCATAATCCATAACTACTTGTTTTCTGCTCAAACAGTTATAGGATATAGTGATATTTGTCAACTCTGAAGTCTCTTATGTCTTGACAGACACAGCAGTTCACTGGCCCCATGCTATTGTCGATGTGATTGGCTTATGCCAAGAGCATGGAGGAGATAACAGGAGACTAGTTGTTTTTTTGCAGCAGCTGATGGAATGTCTTAAGTTAGACATCCATGTCATTGGGCACGATGCTGGCATCTACCAGCTTTATTAAATACTATGTCAGTACAGTTACACGTCCCTGTCTTTGGGCACGGTACTGGCATCTACCAGCTTTATTAAATACTATGTCAGTACAGTTACACGTCCCTGTTATTGGGCACAGTAATGGCATCTACCAGCTTTATTAAATACTATGTCAGTACAGTTACACGTCCCTGTCTTTGGGCACGGTACTGGCATCTACCAGCTTTATTAAATACTATGTCAGTACAGTTACACGTCCCTGTCATTGGGCACAGTAATGGCATCTATCTGCTTTATTTAAATACTATGTCAGTACAGTTACACGTCCCTGTCTTTGGGCACGGTACTGGCATCTACCAGCTTTATTTAAATACTATGTCAGTACAGTTACACGTCCCTGTCATTGGGCACAGTACTGGTATCTATCTGCTTTATTTAAATACTATGTCAGTACAGTTACACGTCCCTGTCTTTGGGCACAGTAATGGCATCTAACTGGTTTATTTAAATACTATGTCAGTACAGTTACACGTCCCTGTCATTGGGCCAGGTAATGGCATCAAACAGCTTTATTTAATATTGTTGTGATTAGATTCTTACAAGTACAGTGTTTGGTACATGGAAACATATTGCAGTAAAAACTTAATTTCATTTTTGAAATAGAATAATGACTTACAGCATATCAACTATTAATAATGTTAGATCATTTGAGGAACTAAAGAATATATGCTTTACAGAAAAATGACTTAAAAAACACATGTAGTGATATTTATTAAGGTTATATTGTTAAATCAAACAGATATAGGTTAGTAATAGCAAATCTGTATTTTTGTAATATATAAACTCTTCCTCATTGTACTGGCTGGTAGTGTATGATTCCACAGCATCTACAGTATATCCCGCATATCACAAGCCAAAAACAGAAATCAAAGCAAGTGATACAGTTGATGTTGAGAAGTTGTATGTTCTATTTTGGATACTAAATAGATCTTTTTTTATATGAAAGTATATAATAACTTGCATTACATATTTTAATATACGACATCAAACAATATTACTAATTTGATGCTAGAATGGCTATCTGTCTCTCTCAAGGAGTTGCCAATAAAACTGTCTGTAAAGTGATCTGCTCACAGCAATTGCATGCACTTCAAATGAAAATTATATCTACACAGATCGTTCTTAACCAACGCTTTTTCACGAGTAGCTCATGTGTCTTTTTATGACAATCATTGAGCCAACAGAGAATACAGTTGCCTAAGCTAGGTTTTGAATGTGCTTTATTGATTTGGTATGAGCTCCAGAGAAGCGTAGTGATTCAAGCTAATGTGGAATAACACTGTATTGATGTCAGGGAATATGCCTGGAGAACAGAAGCCGGATAATATATCTTTTCTGAATATCTTCTGTTGAGAAAACCCATCTGGATAAATATATTAATACATTAGCATACATTGATGTGTGGGCGGCATCTTCCAGTGGTACATGGAATACCGTATGAACTGAATTGCTTCTTGCTACAGTGTAGAAAGGGGGGTGACAAATGGGATCCCCTCATACATATCAATAACCCAAAACAGACTATAACAATATATTACACAAAAGCAGAAAAACATTAAGATTGTCTTTCTCTTTTCTCTTCATGTAGAGCTCCAGCTGGCCCACAGTATCAGCAGAGTGCTGGTGTAAATGACCAAGATGAGCAGGTAGACTCTGAACAGAAGCAGATCCACCTTGCAGCAGAGGGCCACCCATTCAGACTGGGCTGAGTCATCGCTCTCCCCCTCCTGTAGGTAGCGTCGCAGGGCCACCACTTCTTGTAGTAGCCTCTCCAGCTGTGGAGAACTCTCCTGGGGCTCGCTAAGGGAAAGCAGGTCCTCGTCTGGAGCTAGGTCAAACTCATAGCCTGGAGAGCAAACAGGTACGTGTGGTAATGTTGAGGTTAGACAGATTTATGTTAAAAAAATACAATCTGTTGCTACAGTGCAATATTATGTGTCTGTGACACTGTGTTTGTCTGGGTAATTTAACGGTGCTTTGATGGCCACCCTGAGTTATTTGATGTTAACACAGAACTATCGGGATTGTCTACGTTTAAGAGAATTTGAAATCTGAGATTAATGTATCTGTGAAAAGTCTGGAAAATGGCTCCTCTGTCACCTCCGCACTGATCTTCGTTGTCCAGCGTTTTCACAGAGGTGAAGTTGCTCTCAAGGAAGGTCTGGCTGGACGAGCCATACTTGTCGAGGAGGCAGGCAGACACCGACATCTCCTTGACCTCCTTCTCATTGTGGTAAAGGAGCTTCACTACCAAGATGGAAATGGCTAAATTCAGCACCAGCAGAGCCATGCACACTGCAAAGAACACCCCTATAGATTGGATAGGGACAAAGGAAAATGTTCATAACAGCCATAGACAATGTGTTATTTTAAAGACTCTCTGAAAAGTTTAGCGGGCATTCACTGTGTCTAACAAAACGCATTATTTGTAGATTATTTCACAAAATGCTTTGTCCATTCCAAAATGTTTAGGAACAGAGTAAAAATGTTTTGCAAGACAGCACCTCGAAAGCTCATTGGAATCAGTCAAGATCTATGTTGTTTTTAAAAAGAAGCATTAGCCCACTCGTCTCTTTACATGGAAAAAAAGAATTGGTTGAAAGGAGAATAAACATTGCAGACCTCACAACAAATGGACGACCGGGTCATTTAAGGTGCAGCTGTTATGACCATCACTAGCAGACTACTCGTATTTCAAAGAATGCATCTGAATACTGAACTGAGGTACAACATTCTTTTACAGAACTCATCCACTTTTACTTCACGCCGAATCATGTTTGGATGTTTTATCTGTTGCAAAACATTTCACTAAGATGTTAAGAATTAATAAATTTTTCTTAGGCATGCCTTAAAGCATTTAGGTCTTTGTACTAAGTATTTCAATTCTATTTATTTCCATAACATTGATATGCTCATTCTGATCATGTGGACACAAATTAGAAAATATTAACATTTACAGCCCTGATTGGCTAAATGCATGGTCCAGTTATTCAGAAATGTTTTTGTGCTGGGACCAGCAAATGATTCCTTCATTCAACTGAGTACTTTTCAATTCTAATCAAAAAACAACACAAACTGTGGGCATGTCATTTAATTCTAAAAATGTCATTCTTTATTTCTTGAGACATTGGGGCAATTGGATACAACTAGGTAATAAAACAAATTTGACCTTTGAGCTACTCCCAATGTTAATGTTTTTCTTCTTCTAGCACCACTTGCCCAAAAAAGGGCATGCTCCGAGTTGGAGTTGAATTACAAGTTCAATCAACTTTTCAATCGGAGTTACCCTCCTACGGTTCCACATATCAGTGTATGATTCAGCTTTACTCTAGTTCAGATTGAAGCTGGGCATGTTCCAGAAGTCGAGGGGACGAGTGGACGAGTGTACCTATGAGTGGTGTCCTGATGGCAGTGGCGGGCATCTCATCCATCAGGTTGACCCGGAAGACAGTGTAGCCCAGGAGGACACTTGTCTTGAAGGTGATGCGCGTGCCACTGTTAGGTGGCAGGTAGAAGCTGATGATGTCCACCACCATGAGGAAGATACTGGGAATGACCAGACTCACCACATACAGCAGAGGGCGCCGGCGGATCAAGACCTGGCAAGTGAGCATAGGAGAGAGTCGGACATTTGATTCGCAGGTGAGTATGACCAGTGAAAGCCGAAAAACATAATTTCCTTCTCACTAACCAAAATCTAAATTTGTCATTGTGTGAATCGATTGACATCAACAGTACTTTTCTAATCTGAACATGAAGGAATTCTTGTTCTTACAGTATTACACTACTGTCCTACTCCTGTGACCAAAAACCTAAATCTCCTCTACACCCTCCCTCACAATGTGTGAAGGTAACCCAGCGAACTCTGGTGGATTGTCACTCAATCATTAAGTGCCCATCTGAGCTAAACGTCCAACAGCAGCTTGCCAAGCCAGTCCTTGCAGTGAGTCTATTTCCCACCTGCGAAGGGCACAAGGCCCATTTCTCTGTGAGAACAAGACAGCCATTGATGAACCACCACAGAGACAGCCTCTTTAATGATGCCCCACTCCCTGTCGCTCAGCATACTGGAAGTGCCTCAGCCCCATCTTTTAGCATTAGCACTTAGACACATATTTTAGCATTAGCGCAGCCCCATATATTAGCAATAGTGTTTAGCCCCATCTATTAGCATTAACGCTTAACCCCATCTGTTAAGTCTGGGCTAATCACTTTAATACACTCACAGAAAAAGAGAGGATACAACCTCTTGTTGAGGCAAAGTCTCCCTATCAGATCCTTATTTGATTCCTATTGGATAGACATCAACCAAATGGAAATCTATCACACCTGTTTGCACATTTTATATTTACTGACTGACTGGTTATGAATTGATTTATTACTGGGTAAGAAAAGCAGATTAATAATTCTTCAAGTCTAGTATGTGAAAAGAAAACGTGATGTGACCTATATCGAGAAGGAAAGTATAGTCACGCACATTGAACTGGATGTGGGCGTAGTCTCTTTCGTCCAGGTGGACCAGCCAGTAGCGGGAGGGCACGGACAACAGTTCCCACTCACCATCATCCATAAAGGACTTCTGATTATTGGCTATATCGTCCGCACTCCTCCATAAAGTCAGGTTCAGCTCAGTCACTGCATACACAATAGAGAGGTCAAGAAGAGAGTGTATTAAGCCTGGTTAGGAAAGGGGATGTTTGTCAGTTTGCCCATCGGAGAGGTGCGTGGAGTTGCCACAATCAGCACCAGAGAAGCGGTTGAGGTTTAACTGCCTCGATCAGGAACAAAACAACCAATTTTAAATGGCCATAGGATCTAACCTCTAGGTTAACCTGGGGCACATTTGATATTAGAGTAAAAGACCCACTGTAGGGGTTTTATGTCTACATGTATGTTTAGCTAATGTGTTTATATGTGTCATCCTTGCATATATTACTGTATCTATAGAAACCTATGCCATTGTTATTTTGCACTTGATGATGTGTTTTTGCTGACATCCTCCATCTCTATCCACATCTCGACTCATTCGTCTGGGCAGTAATAAGGTTTGTGCCTGTATTTTCCTCTTCAGGTTTACCTGAGTGAAGCCAACTGCGGAAGGTCAGAGGGCAGTTGTGCTTGTCGAAGGGGAAGGCATACATCTCTAGGTTGCACGCCGACACCACCTGGATGGGCTTGTTGTTCTTCACCATCCCCGAAGAGTTGACATAGACGTAGGGGATGGCAGGAGTCTCTCCTACATCCACACTCACAAGGGGAAGACCACATCGTTTATGGCTATGATGATACAGCTGCGTACAGTACGGTCCACCATGAGATGCTCTGACTTCCTTACTTTTCTATATTGAGCCTGTGTTCTAGAGCAAGTCACAGTAGTGGGTGCATACACCTTTAGATTTTATTTGTACTGCCTCCCATGTCAACTAGCAATTCTGGAATGACAAGGTCCATGATCTATCAATGATCAATGATCAATTATCTAAAAACGAACATAGGAACACTTCTGTGAAAAGCAAAAGAGTAATGAGTAATCCAAAGACAATTTCAGAAAAGGAATTCATTATGTAAAAACGTACAATTCACTGATGATTAGATCGGGGACCCATATAGCATCAGAGGACAGGGAGATCTCAGTGATCCCGTCAAATTCTTCAGGATCCCACATCAGGAACTCATCAGTCCAGATCTGGCATCAAAAACAAAGGTTTGCCAGCAAATACATCACAAGAATATGAAACAAAGTGCCTGTCTGTTCAGCAGTACATGACAAACGAGACACAAACAGTCTGTGTCTTTCAGAAAGAATATTAAAGTATCGATTTCTTTTTTCCAGTGCATTTGTGTACCCCTATTTCACAGTATTGGGAAAATTTGCTTAAGAGGTGTTTCTGGCTGGTTAGGGGTGTTTTGTCACATTATTTGTGCAAAAGAGAGCTGTCAATATCTAGTCTTGATTTTACACTTTGGGTTTGCCTGTGGTGTTTACTGTTCTCTGTCAACATCAGGATCAAAGTTGTCGATTAAAGTCCAGCAAGTCGTTATGAGGTTGAAAATGTAAACATATAATTAATAAGTGTCAAATTTGGCCATAATACTAATTTGTCAGAAAATAATCTGATGATGAGAAAACCCATCTGATGAGAAAACCCATCTGATGATGAGAAAACCCATCTGATGATGAGAAAACCCATCTGATGATGAGAAAACCCATATATAGTAGCCCATTTGCTCAATCAATGGCACAAGAAAAAGGTTTAGATAAAGTAGGAAAATACATTTAAGTGAATAAAGAATTATGTTTCTTGGCCTCATGCACATGGAAACTCTAATGGGATTTTATATTCTATTTTTTTATGATTCACTAAACCACTCCATTCGAACTACTAAAATAATGCATAGCTGTGATTATTACAGTGTTACAAGTGTTAATTAAGGCAATGACAAAAATACAAACAATATTTGTGTGACAGGGGCATTCAACTCGTTTCTCAAGGACTACCAGACATTGCCTTGAAAAGGCACACCTTATTCACTAATAAAGAGTTTGATGAAGTCTAATCAGGTATGCTTGCTCTGGAATAGATTAAATACATGAAATGGCTGGGACTCCATGAGGAGAATGTTTTATATCTCTGTACATTTTATGTTGCATGTGAACTGATATTTGTATGTTTAACAGAAGAGTATTCACACAAACCTGCCGGTACCAAATGCTTGTCGTAACTTGCTGGGTCTTTCCATCCTTTGAAAGTAAATATTCCAAAAGAAAGGATTAGAAGTTTGTATATTTTTATTTTGGTGTTAACATTATTTGTGCAGACTGTGGAAATCCTCAGGCATTTTTGGGCAAATCATGTTGACCATTTTGTGAGACAAGCTGAAGAAATGGGTGGAATTGAGTAAGATGAAGTCATAAAATGCCCTTTACCACATCAAGAACTGACTGCAGGATGAGGTCTATGTAGATAAGCGTGGGACTGGTCCAGTTCTGAACAGGTCTCACTCCACAGTCGTATTTACGCAGGAGAGTCCTAGTGAGCTGGTTCAGAGCAGACCTCTTGGGTTTATCTGGTAGCAGTTCAGCCAGGGGGGCTAAATGAATGTTGAATAGTATATCAAAATTACTGAATCTAACTAATTGATGGATAGTAAAAGTCAACAAAATCCATGCCCCATCACCACAAGATCTACACAACATCTTACACACAGTGTCAAAAAATAATTGGTACATTTTGTTACAAATCATATAAGCACATTTTGTTACAAATCATTGATTAATATTGAAACTTTATGTCAAATTATTTTTGCAAATTCAGTCAGGACAGACACTGGACTCATCATGAATGCTCTACACCTATCAAAAAGTAATTTGGGCATAAGTATTCCCCCTTCAAAGTAATAATTGGTAGAGCCACTTTTTGCTGAAATTACTGCTTTAAAGGTTTTGGAAAATATGCACCAGATTTGTTCACAATGTTTGATTTTGGCTTAGTTTTTCCACATCTCAGCTCAGTCACTCTCCTGCTTTCATGTGGTACTATTTGAGTAACTGCATCTTGGGAGTCACTCTCCCATACAGGCAAGTTGATACTTCACTCCTTCACTGTACCACCTTTTAAGTGATTGTTGGTGCCTCTGTGGTTTTACTCCCCTTGTTAAAGCATTCTTGGCCATGCCTGGGTGCTGTGACGCTTCCACTTCCGGATGTATAATCCAACTGTTCTAACTGGGATATCCAAACACTTTGATAATATTTTTGCACCCTTTTCCAAATGTATGCATTTTTACTACTTTAACTCTTACTTCAGTAGAATGCTCTTTGGTCTTCATTTTCCTATGGATTCACAGATTGACCAACAGTGGGTATTTTATCCAGAAACAATCTGTGTAAACTGGTAGCTTCACAAAATAAAATCATTGCTACCAAAGAGGAATTTTGAGGGTCAGTATAAGATAACATCATAAAAAACAATAAGATGTAAACTGTTTCACCCAGCACAGCCATAAGTGTCCTGCTTCCGTTTTTACCTAGGACTTTTAAGTGTCCCTGACTACATGATATGCACATTTATTACAAATATAGCCTTTCATGCATATACCAGAAATCTAGCTAATGAATTGATCTAACTGATGACAAATATATAATATTTGCATGAAATATAATATATAGAACATATACATGTATATATATATATATATAGTGTAAAATATGTATTATGATTACCGGAATGTGCCATGTTTAGAGACATTGTGGCAAGCCTCCAAACGAGGGTTTACAATCCAACACTAAAAAACCTGAGCAATGCATTATTTAGGAAGTGCCAGAAGATCCCTGATATTTTTTATTCCTATTTCTTACAAATAAAGTTGAATATTAAATTGTCAATGTGAATGTGCTTGTTTCGTGTATCTACACATAGAAATTATATAATGTTAGTACTTAATTCATATATTTGGATGTTTAATTGTGCCTCAGCAGATTGCAAATGAAATCAGCTGTGAGTGTATGTGGATCTTACCTGAGATCAATAGTAGAAGCCAGAAGAGAGATGTCATATTGAGCCACCAGTTGCGGATCTTAGATCTGTTGTATACATGTAAACCTCGTATCCAAAAAGGCGGTATGTCAAAATTACCTTCAGTGTTTTTTCTTTCTTTTGTTTCTTATGTTTCTAAAAGGATTTCTGAATCGTTTGAGAGGTCTCTTCCTTACATGGTTTCAACAGTAAATGAAGGTGTGTAGCAACGTTTGCGTGGCATCGGTATTGATTTTGTATCACCATGGTAAGATGATACTCCTTTGGTATTTTACAAGAGGGACAAATACTGATGAAGAGGAATTCTGCTAAAGGCATACATTTTAAACATTTTAAACAATGGACAATTATAATCATTTAACTAATGTATGAGGTTACATGTCAATGAAGAAATATAAGAAATTATATTATTATGTAATAAAATAAAAACGAATAAGTGATGTAATTGACCTTGATTTAGTATCCAGTCTATTCAACATTCAGGATTGGGACCACCATGTATTATGCAATTCATAATTTTAATGACCTATATGATTTAAAGGTCATTAGTGTAATCAGTTACTATGTTACTGTACATTGCGGTTTCGTCACAGATTTTGTCTACGGAAATTATGAAACATTGTTACAGATTTGTAAGAAAGGAGAAGGGCGGATTAGACAATTAATTAAATGTAAAGTGATCTGGACAACACAGAAGCCAAAAGGACAAAAGAACATAAATGCATCCCACTCATTTGTAATCAATCTAGTCATTCTGCCAAACATGGTTTGTTTACTTTTTGAGTCTCTGACTTATTACAATTAAATTGCCATATTATAATTTTAAATCGATAAATGTTCTTAAAATAAGTTCTGTTTTGAATACGTCGACAAATAATTCCTATTGCCTATTCATTTGGGTTTATTTCTTTCAATAAAGCTAAGCGTTACGTTTATATAATAATAGCTTATCAATATTGGTTTTCTTTTGTATACATTAGGTAATTTACCATTACGTAAAATGACCGCGCTGCACGTTTTTTGGGTTGCGCGCGGACGTATTTAGACAGGCAAGATCTACTCCGCTTCTGTGTGGCGGTTTGACAGATGGAGTTGGTCTGACTCTGAAATAGGGCTGAAGGCATTTGGGGAAATATACAAGAAATTCGGACTTTGCTGTCATGAGAGTTAAACAACAAAGTGAACATGGAGAACACTCAACGAATTCGGTGAGCACTAGCTAGGTTAATAACGGACTGGAATGAAAATTCAACAAGTTACATAACCTTGCTTGCCATGAGATTGTTAGCAACTAACATACAGCCTTCATACTGAATAGGCAGCCACTTATATCACGACACGAGCATATTCTAAGCAGTAAAATACACGTGTGATTCAATATATCTCAAGTTTATGAAATTCAATTTGTTTTTTAACTGTTGTCACAAAGTATTCTGTCTTGCAAAGATTAGACTCCTTCAGCATATCAAGGCAACCAGAGCAGGTGGCTGAATAGGGAAACTTGGGGTAAAACGCCAGCTCACAAATTATTAAAAAACAAATCTGCCGTTTCTGCCACTACACTTCAGAAATTGCAAATATCCTTTGTTTCAATATCATATTTTTATTTATTTATAAGGTCAATTGTTTTGTTATTTCAAGTTTTAGTCAAATTAAGTTACATAAAAATATGTTGCAGCAGATTCAGACTAACTAAAATGAGTGCACAACCATTTTAGTTTATTAATGTTGCCTACATCTTTCCAAGTTCCAAGCGATATAAGGTGGACCATGACACATTGGCTATCATGAGAACAACATCACAATGTTGAAAACAACGTTTAATTATATTTGAGCAGTCCTGAGCCAATATATATCGGTGCATCTCAAATCTCAAGGGCACAGTTTCTGCCAGCTTAACAAAATGTTAACAACATGTTTAGAATTTAAATAATATTTTAAATTAACTATATATGTTCTGCAGTTCTCTGTGGTTTTTTGTTCGTCAATAAATGCACACTGCTTTTGTCATTCAAAACCTGGTGGTATGGTGAGTGGAATGATAAACAGAGGTGCTAGCTATCTGTGTCAGGGCCTAAAATAGAGGTTGACCAAGATCCTCAGACCCCAGCTCTCCATATAAGTCTGCCTGCTCCTGGCTTGTGTCTGGCAGCCTTTACACTGTTCCTCTGAAATCTCCACCTGCTGCAATAGGGAGGGAGTGGGGGCTTTATATAGCCTCTCTCCTATCAGCTGGTCCATATTCCTTCAACAGTTTCACCATCACTCAAATCCTCTGCTATGACTAGTTAAGAGATTGAGATGGCCACAAAAAATGGCGATGTGTTTGTGCATTTATGTAATTCCATGTCAAAATTCATGATAACTATGTTTAATAAACTGTTTCACCTTGACAGCTTCATATTCTGGGTTGTATGGGCAAGGGGTGCTTTTCATATTATCAATTTCAACTGAAATCGACAACATCATTTTGAAATACCTTTGAACATACTTTCTCTAAGTATAATGGTGTTAATAAATGTTCTTCTGAAGAACTTTATAGGATATCTGGTTTAATATATCTAAAAACAGAGCAGGTTTGATGTTTTCTTTAACACAGGAAGACAAAAACAATAACCTACCAAAAATAGTTACAAACTGTTGAAAAACTTTATCATTTTAAGTTAGTAAGAACAATACTTAATAAATATATTTTTCTTGGAAGCTAAACTTGCTGAATATTATTGTTTAATTATTATTATATAATTGTTAACTAGAACATTAATAGATTGTAGACAAAGGCATTAATGTACTTTGAGAAATCAAGCAAAATACAAACTTATCTGTCAAGTTATGAGAAGACTACTCTGATTAATTCTCTGTTGATAGTATTTTTTATGACTTTACAGACTTCACAGATGTTTCTTTGGCAAACCAAATTAAATGTAGCATGTATACATTGGAGGAAAACTTTATTTGATCCCCTGCTGATTTTGTATGATTGCACACTGACAAAGAAATTATCGGTCTATAATTTTAATGGTAGGTTTATTTGACAAAAAAACTAACATTTGACTACAGCAAAAATCCAGAAAAACACATTTCAAATAAGCCATCATTTGTTTTGCATTTTATTCAGTGAAATAAGTATTTGATCCCTATCAATCAGCAAGATTTCTGGCTCCCTGGTGTTTTTATACAGGCCACGAGCTGAGATTAGGAGCACTCCCTTAGAGACCTACACAAGGCTGGAATGGGCTACAAGATCATCGACAAGTATAGAGTATTGTTTTGTGTTTCACATATCCACATACACAATGTACTAATGAGTTCATGAAGTAACCATTGTATTATAGAAGTCATATTTTAATAATCAGTAAGTCATATACTCATTAGCAATGAATTATTAAACTGCATGTATTGATAAATAATGTTAATCAGTATCTATTCATATAATCAAGTATGCACTGAGTGGTAGTACAAGAGTACACTAGAAAACAAAGAACACTAAAAGGCGAGGTCATCATTCCCTAGAACTTACTTTCTGGGATGGCATCAAATTGCCACCTTATCACCCTGCCTCCCTTAAACTCTTATCAGGCCTTTGGGATCTCTCGAGGCCAGGTGGCTCATGATTTGAAGAATAGGTTCACTCATTCCCTGAAAGGTCTAAATAACACAAGATAAATCATGGTATAAATGTGTGTGTTTGAGAATTGTATTTTGGTGGTTGTCTCTGCAGAAACTGCCCAGCTTTATAATGACGTTCATTAAAGTCTATTTGATTCCAAAACCTCAGAAGTTCTTGCATCCTTTTGAGTTGGCAGCAGAAGTATTTTCCACGACACAAGCAGCTTAGTAAGAAGTTTACAACAGTTGGTGCGATTATTCGCAAATGGAAACGCAAATCTCCCTCGGTCTGGGGCTCCATGCAAGATCTCACCGTGTGTAGTTTCAATGATCATGAGAATGGTGAGGAGTCAGCCCAGAACTACACGGGAGGATCTTGTCAATGATCTAAAGACAGGTGGGACCATAGTCACCAAGAAAACAATTGGAAACACACTACGCCGTGAAGACCTGAAATCCTGCAGCGCCCGCAAGGTCCCCCTGCTTAAGAAAGCACATGTTTAGGCCCGTCTGAAGTTTGCCAATGAACATCTGAATAATTCAGAAGAGAACTGAGTGAAAGGGTTGTAGTCAGATGATACCAAAATCAAGCTCAACTCACCGTGTTTGGAGGAGGAGGAATGCTACCTATGAACCCCAAGAACACCATACCTACTGTCAAACATGGAGGTGAAAACATTATGGGGATGTTTTTCTGCTAAGGGGACAGGAAAACTTCACTGCATCAAAGGGACGATGGATGGGGCCATATACTGACAAATCTTGGGTGAAAACCTCCTTCCCTCAGCCAGGGCATTGAAAATGGGTCGTGGATGGATATTCCAGCATGACAATCACCCAAAACACATGGCCAAGGCAACAAAGAAGTGGCTTTAGAAGAAGCAAATTAAGGTCCTGGAGTGGCTTAGCTAGTTTACAGACCTTAATCTCATAGAAAATCTGTGGAGGGAGCTGAAGGTTCGAGTTGCCAAACGTCAGCCTCGAATTGTACTTTGCCTGGTGGCCAACTAGAATGAGTTGGAGAAGATCTGCAACAAGGAGTGGGACAAAATCCGTCCTGAGATGTGTGCACTCCTGGTGGCCAACTACAAAAAACATCTGGCCTCTGTGATTGCCAAAAAGGGTTTTGCCACCAAGTACTAAGTCATGTTTTTCAAAGGGTCAAATACTTATTTCACTGAGTAAAATGCCAATCAATTTATAACTTATTTGAAATGCTTTTTTTTTGGTTGTTTGTGTGATATTCAAAAAAATAATTTTGTAATGTCTCCTGTCATTGAAAGCTATGGGTAATTGTGTTAAATAAAATGTCATAAAGCCTATGATTTACTGGGCTGAGCCGTGACCTTTAGGAAACTCCTAAGAAATCCCTGGTTAGTTACTTTAAAGATTTTGTTAAAGAATGCAAAGTTTATGTAGACAGCCACATGGGTAGTCATCATCCCGGGTAAGCAAAGCTTGTACTGCATGAAATCATACACTGTTGACTCTCCTGTGATACTAGGTCTGTCTATGTCTGTTACTGAATCTCCTCACTCTCACTGACCTCTTACGTTATTTTTCCACAATCACTGCTTTGAAAAAAAGCAATTCCATAACCAATCAGTTCTATTCCACAAGGGGCCTGGTAAAGAAAATATGAAAATAAGTGCTCTCACTACTGTAATGTCGCTTTGAAAAAGAACACCTGCTTGAATGTCAAAAATGTATTTGTCTGTTTTGGCACAATGCCTTAACTTTGTTAAGTCACTGACAAAACAACATAAGCAAAATAATATTGAGTCTGCTGCAGTATGAACCTTAACTTTTTTGGGATAAGGAAGTCAGAGTTTTTTTTACTTGTCCAATACCAAGAAAAACATGTCCTGAAACAGAGGTTTCAAGTATACAGGTGCTTTTCAAAGAATTTGAATATTTTGGGTAGGTTCAGATATTTTCCCCAAAAATGCCACCTTCATATATTCTTCAATAGTTACAAATAAAGTGAAACATTTAAGCCTTTTTTGTTTCAATCTTGACGATTACGACGTACAGCTCATGGAAATAAAAAATCCAGTATCTCAAAATATTTGAATAAAACATTTACAATACGGAAATGTCGACCCGAGAAGAGCTTTGATCAGCTAATTGTCTCCCTGAGCCTTCATTACCTCAGTCTGGTTCAGTAGACACAACCACAATCATGGGGAAGACTGCTGACTTGACAGTTGTCCAGAAGACACTCATTGACACCCACCATGGGAGAGTAAGCCACAGAAGGTCATTGCAGTAAGGTTGGGCTGTTCACAGAGTGCTGTACCAATGCATATTCATGGAAAGTTGACCGGAAGGGATGTGTGGTAAGAAAAGTTGCACAAGCAACAGTCATGACCGCAGCCTTGAGAGGATTGTCAAGCAAAGCCAATTCAAGAAATTGAGTCAGTGCATAAAGAGCCACCACGCACAGACATGTCCAGGAAATAAGATACAAGGATTGCATTCCTAGTGTCAAGCCACTTCTGAACCAGAGGCAACGTCAGAAGCATCTTACCTGGTTGAAGGAGTAAAAGAACTGGACTGGAGATTTCACACTCAGTGATTATTTGGGGTGCCATGTCATCTGCTGGTGTTGGTCCACTGTGTTTTAACAAGTCCAAAGTGAATGTAGCCATCTAATAGGAGATGTTATTTGCTGACAAGCTTTACTGAATTTTTTATTTCCATGGGCTGTAAACCGTAATCATCAAGATTGAAACAAAAAAGACTTGAAATGTTTTACTTTATGTGTAAAGTATCTATAATATACGAAGAAGTCTATTTGAATTATGAAAACAAATGAACTTTTCCACCATATTCAAGTTTTTTGAGATGCGCCTGTATATATTTCAACATTTAAGGTGCACTGTGTAGAATCCTGACTCCAGAATTATGTTTTCAAAACTGAATTTGAAACTATGATATGACTTGTCTCTGCCTCTCCATACCAAACAAGACTGGAATAGTATTAGCTATTCCTGGGTGAGTTAGGACTGGGGGATAGTGTCTAAAGCAAGTATGAGGAGCAAAACCGAGTATGAGTAAACTGATAGACGGACCAAGAAAATTGAAAAGGGGAATATCCCAAGCAGTGAAAATTTTGTTTAAAGAATATTTGAAACATTAATTTAATTAATAATCTGCAGATGCCTTGGGTATTTTTGCTTGAATTTATGCTAATTGTAGAGTAAAAATCATACATTTGGTTCTTTTTAATATTTGCGTGCAATAAAAGCAGTATGTCTCCCACGTCAAACCCAAGAAGGTATTGTAACAGTTTTGTGCGTACACTTACCCTATAGGCTTCTACAAATGTACATGCTAAAAAGTAATTTCTGTGATAACTTTTTATTCAGATTTTTGTGTGTAAAAATCACAACTCTGCAATTGCTTATAGGTTGCAGTATAAGAGAATAATTTCACCACAACCTCTGTTTCTGTTTTCTGGAAACTTCCGTTTTACAATTTTTGTCCCCCCAGAGCCAGTTGTTGATCAACCAGCTCAGGGAGATCACAAGCATCCAAGACCCACAGATCCTCCTCAGAGCCCTGAATGTGAGTGCCAAACACTGTGGACAGGCACAAATAGGCTTTGGTTTTACATTTGAGAGGACATTTCTGGGTTCCTGCATGTACTTGACAATGTGACAAAACATTAAAACATATAGATTACTGTTAAAGGTATTAAATTGTTTTACACATTTGGTTCCAAATTGGCTATATTAATATTGGTAACTGCAATCTCCATGCATTTCCAGTTTGCTTTAGTTTATGCTACGTCTGGTAGTATCTGAATGGTGAATAGTAATTAATTTTTTAACATACATTTTTGATTAATTGTTTTATTACCAGGTCATAGACAAAGATCTGATCACATTTAAAAAAACAACTGTGTAAAGCGATAAATATAACCGAAATAAATTTTTTTATATCCATTTGTTTTTGTCTGATGCTTCAGGACTGCAAAATACCCAAACAGTGTTGGTCAGCATTTTGTGACAGCAATTAGGCACCTCGAGGGTTTGTGACATATTGCCAAAATATACCATGGTGAAATGCTGTATCCAGGTCGTCCACTAGCTTTGGTGTAATAGACATTAGGGATGGGCACGGATAGTTGAATATTTTAATACCTAAAATGTATTTAGAATCGAGTACTTGTGTGTGTATTCAATTTTCCTAGCTACTGTGCTTCAACACTGTTGTTGCGTGCTCCTTGGGGTTTCAGGCTGGGGGTTTTTGTAAAAGCACTTTGTAATAACTGCTGATGTAAAAAGGGCTTCATAAATAAATTGCATTGATTTACAGAATTATTGTCTCCTACGTAAAACGTTATGTAAAAAGTTGAGAGTGCAGAAAACGGTCAAGCTAAAAGCATATGGCTGGCTAGCTTAGCTAACTATATTTTTTAGACTCTATGCCATAAACTCCATGTTACGTGTTTATAAATATTGTCTTCTATTTCTTTTGCGAGTTTTGCTTGTCTACCTCACTTCTTCCTCCATTTGTGTGCTCGCTCTTTTGTCACATGAACGGCCATTAAACCAATGTTCATAGGAACTACCACTCCTTTGTTGTGTAGTAGCGCTCATGCTACTTCATTTAATCCAGCCACTACCAAGAAAAGGTTGACATTGGAGGTTGAAAGAAAAAGACATTAGCTAAAAAGTACCATCTCAAGGCTTGAGAGTGACTCCGCTGCAATGCGGGAAAAATATTTTGTGGGAAGCTGAATTGAATCATCATTGAATTTCAACTGTTGATAAATTTTTTTGTGCTGGTTGTTCGAACACCAGCGATTCCCACATGATCCATGTTTTTTATTTATTTATAAATGAATAATGTTTCCTTAAAAAGACACACTGTGATGCCGACTCTTACCTCTATGAAACCAGACAAGCCAGGGAGACATCAGCCATGCTGTCGGACTGCTGACCACACAGCCTGCCAAGGACGGCCAAGGGACAGAGGAGACCCCATACAAAGAAGCCAACATTGAGGCTTGGGAGGCCCAGACAAGTAGGCCAGAATTTGGGAACAGATACAAACTGAAGTCCTGGTTATAGACTGAAACCATATTTTAAATGGAAAATGTTTTGCAAAGTATTTTTTTATGTTTAATACAAAACCTATGCAAACGTGACTTATCATTTTTAAATGTTTAGGTGCTTCTCCTAAAGATGACCTTCAGACAGCTATCGAGCTCAGCTTGCAAGAGTCTCAGGCAGAGGAGAGAGAGCTCAACAGGTATCATAGTCCATTACCTCTGAGTATCCCTTTAACTAGCTGTTTACATTATTTTATTCAACTTTAGATAACTATGTAAGCCAATTGAGAACCAATTCTCATTTACAATTACAACCTGGCCTCACAATTAAATGACAACACTTATTAGCACATACACACTACCAAGAACACAATGTATAATGAAATCAGAAAGAGATCAGTAAATTACACCAATATGTTCAAAATGCCACTTCATTGAAGATTCAAAAATACAGATGGATAAGGTGCAGTTGTTGCTCACACTTACTATTGGATAGCCAGAGGTTGAGGAGGAAGCAGAGGTTACGTGGGGATTTGCCTAGGAGGGACATACATACGTTAATACCTTAGTACGTTGGAGGCTAGTGTAATATATGCAGTGAGGACCAGTTTACCAGCGCATAAAGATCACTGTGGTGAGTAGTGTGTGTGGCGTGGGTGATAAAGCATATATTATTGTATAAATTACATCTAATTCATTGAGGTGACTAGGTGGTAAATTACACAGCCTAGTAAGTGTGGGACTGGTAGGATGGTCATCTTTACAAGAGTACATTTTGCAGCATGTGTGAAACAAACAAACCCTTTCTAGAGTGGAGGCTAAAGTTGACATACTCCAACTCAGATCCATCTAAGGTGAGAATGTTTTTCGGGAGGACAGGTACAGGTTGTTTCCATTTAAAGAGCATCTGTTTGTACTTGAATGAAGGGTAGTCAGCACAGAGTGGCCACAGTATGGTTAGAGAGACACTGGCAGCAGGCATACATAAAATAAAGGTCCGTCTGAGAATTGCACCCTGCGGAATACCCATTGTGTGAAGTCACCAACTAAGAGCCATCTCTCAGTTAAATGAGTACATACTGTAAATATACTACAGTAGATTACTGCTTGATTTACTGTAGTCTTTTTCTAGAAATCACTGTAATATACTCTTGCATTTACTAGTCTTTTTTTAATAATTTGTTTATAATAGTATTTACTGTAGTTTTCTGTAATATTTACTATAATGTTTATGTTTACATACATTAAGTATTTACTGTAGGGTTTTCTAGACATTACTCTAGTAAACTGTAATATTTACTGTAGAGTTCTTCCAGACATTACTCCTAAGTGGAATTTTGCCCTAATTTTTAACTAAGACAAACACAGATGAATCCTCAGTTTGAGCATTGGCTAGTTAACGAAGTATTCTTGGTGTTTTTCAGGGCCCTGGAGGCCAGTGTGGAGGACGGTGCTGCACGGGTGAAGAGGAAGCGCTGTGAACCCCAAGGCGAGAGCTGCTGCCCTGCAGACTGGATACGCCAGGAGGATTGGCCTGTGGGCATCCGCAACGTGGGCAACACCTGCTGGTTCAGTGCCGTCATACAGGTTAGGTGACTGTTGGTTGACACACAATGTATATAGACAGGCACAGTTATTAAGAGTGCAGTGGAGCTTGCACTTACATAGCACTGCCAGCACTTCTACATTCCTGGGATGTCCTGTTATTGTTTTTCTTCGTAAATTATATAACAAATCATCAAGTTGTAACAGGGACTTATATTTGGTCCATCCAGGGAGGTACTTTAAAGATATTAAATAATACAGCAATGAGATGTGTGCTTATTTGCTGAACATATATCATATATCATAATCATTTTAGGTAATCAGCTACTCACTACTGGGAGAAGGATTGACAGTGGTCTGTGCTCAACGTCTGTGCTCAACGTATACTTTATATTCCTTCTATTCAATGCAGTGTGCGCGACTGTGTGGATGAACGTATTCATACATTGCTGAGCACAACAGCAGGGAGCCTGTCATGCATGAAGTTAACCAAGTCCATTTTGTACACATGTATTTGCAAATTGTTGTTACTTCATTCTTAAACTATAGCCACTTCATTTACCAAAGTGGTTAGTATTGTCACATAGCATCCCTGCGAGACTGAATTCAAAGTCCACCCCTCACCAGTAGTATATGCAATATACTCTAAGTATATAGTGCAACTTAACATAAATAAATAAATATATATATATTTGAAATCACAACAATAAGGAGACATTTTAAAGACAAAATATGAAAAGTATAAAGGGTATTGTAAAATTGTAAATGTTTTTGTTAAGGACATTTGTTAATGCTTTTCCTGTTTCTGCTTTTAAGAAGCATAACCTGAATTCTCCCGGTGATTTCTTAACTGAATTTACAGTACATTTATTTTTGTCCCGCTGCTACACAGTTCTGTTAACATTTACATGTTAGCATTTTGGAGACACTTTTATCGAGAACAATTTACAGAACAAATTAGGGATAATGGCCTTGCTCAAGGGTTCATCTTGTTCAGCGTTGGTATTTAAGCCAGCAACATTTCGTTTACTGGCCTGATGCACTTACCACAAAGCTATCTGCTACACCAAAATATATGAGACCTACTCTAAAGCAGAAAATGTGAACAATCTATCAACCAATCTAACGATATTGTGCTAATGGTGTTCTGGGTAATGCCAGGAGGATGGTGACGACCAAGTGTAGGGTTGGGGTATTTACTTTCCAAATGCAAAAGCTTGTTGGTGCTTTAATTCTATTAAGAGTCCATTCCAAACTGAATTTAGACCGGCCTATCATGTAGCTTTGTTGAAATTCAAGCCTTCACTGATATTGATAGACTGCAAGCGTAATTAAATAGTGCAGCGTTGTGATGATAGAGCAAGCAATGAACTCTGCAGCCTGGACTGAAATGAGTTTATATCGGTAGATTAGGCCGAATGGGAATGCTCATTTGTCATAGTTTAGTTCAGATATGCGCCACATCTAAAACCTACTAAAAACAAGCACTAAAACAAGCACTAAAACCCGAAGGAAATATTATCAGGAGGAATGCATGCAGTCATGTTACGTGACTAAGAAATTATGTATATTTTTCAATTATTCTAAACCAAGACCAATTCAATTTTCTATTAAGGGTTTGCTTGTCTTTTTTGCCAGATCTGATTGAGACTCATTGAATTTAATTTTGTGGCTGTGTTCTCAGATTTCAGTGGTATCTAGTGAGGTAACATTTACAGTAAGGTATATTTTCTGTAATTTGGTTTCTGGGAATCAAAACATTTAAAAGACACTTATGGGTAATATGATCAAAAACTCAGGTAAGGTGTTTTAGCGTAAACGTTCCGTGTGGAAAAACTATATTATTTTGTATTGTGTAATGTTACACAGAGATGAGACTTGAAGTGACACAACACACTATGACTATCTGACATGGATGAAGTGCCGTGTCACTAAGTAATAAAATAGAGAAAATTATCGGAATGATTTCTCAGGTTATGACCAGCATCCGTTTGTCACACAGCAGCGTTTTATCTCAGTGAGTGCCGTGTTAAATCATTCATAAATGCCCCAAACATGACGAGACAGACGGAATGTCTGACCCACTCATGTCTCTCGTTTCAGTCCCTGTTTCACCTGCCCGTGTTCCGCAGATTGGTACTCAACTACTGCCTGTCTGAGCGAATCCTGGAGAAGTGTAAGAGCCCCTCGGTGAGTGTCTGGAGTGTTAGTGGGGAACTAGACTGCACCGTTACATAGTGTACATGAAGTGGATAACAATTAGGAATGTTCTGGAACATGTGTGCCAATGTACGGCTCACAAATACATAATATGTTTTTCCTACCATATCCCAGATGTTTAGGCAAATTATTCTGGCAGTTGTACTGAAATGTTTTATAAATGATATTATATCATTTACGTTATAGCCAATATGCTGTTGGCCCATTTCCATTTGAGTGCACACACATCATAGAGATTGAGAGAGAGATGGATGGAGAGAACACTGAAGCATTTCATTGTATGTAGTTCTATCCAGTTTTGTACAAGACCTATACTTTCAGAAATACTGACTAAGAGGCTAATCAACTGAGAGTCTTTGTAGTAAAATGCTAGTAGGGACCAAGACACAAAAGACAAGTGTCATAATTTAATAAAATCTGGCATTGTTTTTGCTCCACACGCCAACAAACAATGTAATTCCCTTCCTAGACATTTCATTACCTCATCATGTATCTGTTAGTTTAACATCCGCTTTAAAACCATCCTTTGAAATACAAATTGATTAAACATATGCTTTATAACCATGCCAACATAAAAATGACAGATAAAAACCAAAAATGGTCACAGGAAGCAATGCAGCCCATGAGGCAGGCAACCAAACATGTCTCTGTACTAGGCTCTGCCACGCCTCATATCCTGTGGGCAGCTCCCTTCAATATCAAAACAATGGGTTTAAGTACAAATCCTAAAATCACATGACCATCTAATCAACCAAAATCCTTTGTGTAAAAGCATGCAATTAATCACACCTGTGACAGAAGCAAATTATACAATTGTAAACAGTATAAGCGATATATGTATTTTGATGTTTATGATCTGACATTGCTCATGACCTTCTGTAATTGTTCCTGGCAAGTGTAACTCAAAGAAAATGGACTAAACAACCCAACATTTCGGTAGAAATATATTTTTGAAAAGAGTCTAAAAGTGAAGCGTTCCCCAGTGCAGGTCTGTGAACTGTCAGAATCCTAACATGCTTGTGTTCACAGGACAAGAGGAATATAGCCTTCATGCAGGAGCTGCGCTGTCTTTTTGCTCTCATGATGGGCTCCGCTCGTAGGTTTGTGGACCCCTCCGCTGCCGTGGAGCTTCTGAGAGACGCTTTCAGAACCAGTGAGGCCCAACAGGTACACACTGAGGTCCAGCAGGTACCTAAACATACATGTGCACATATCCACAAATCATTGCCCACACACGAACACACATTTATTCAATAAAATTATTATTGTATGTTTGACAATTTATCAGCCATCTGGTAGTAGAAAAATACAAATGCACACCTGGGTCATGGCAACTGCTTAAAGAAGTATGTTATTTTTTAATGTGTTAATTCTAGGATGTTAGTGAGTTCACCCACAAACTCCTTGACTGGCTTGAAGATGCCTTTCAACTGGCTGCTAATGGAAAGTAAGTCATGGGTTTTATCAGTCATGACTGTCAGGACTGTGTGATAGCACATCCATATTGTTAGTGCTGATTAAGATACAGTATCTACAGTATTTGCTTCAGTCATGTGACACTGAATTTCATGAAGTACTGAACATAGTATGGATTTTTTTATACCATTTTCAAATGGGGGTTGCATATCTCATTGCATCATATAGTGAGTTTCCTGAGGTATGACTTTTACATTTTATTTTTAGCAGTCCGGAAGACAAAAAAGAAAACCCAATGGTTCAGCTTTTCTATGGGACATTTGTGGCAGAGAGAATACATGAGGGTAAGTATTTTGGTTATAAATAAGGCCTAGTATATCCTGATCAGATATGACCCTTGTATGATATAGCCTTTGACTACACTCCTGTTGTATTATGCTGAGGTCACATAAAGATATAGCTATTTTTTTAAAAAATTTTTATGTGTAGGCAAGAGCTTATCAAACATTGAGCAGTTTGGCCAGTACCCCTTACAAGTGAACGGTTTCAACAACTTGGATGAATGTCTGGAAGGTGCAATGGTAGAGGGGGAGATTGAAGCCCTATATTCTGATCAAACCATTTCATCTGGCAGCGAGGTGAGCCTAACCTATTGTATTCTCTGGTTGTAACTGTTAGAGTAAATTATTTAAAGGGAAGTTAAATATAAATTCAAATGTATGGCAAGTTAATGTGGACATAATTATCTTTGTTCCAGAGGTGGTTCTCAACATTGCCACCCGTGTTGACCTTTGAACTGTCCAGGTTTGAGTTCAATCAGTCTTTAGGACGCCCTGAGAAAATCCACAAGAAATTGGAGTTTCCACAAATCATATATATGGACAGGTGAGCTGCTTGATATCAAGTTACGTGTTACATTTTTTTTTATTTATGTGGATCCAAAAATGATATACATTGAAATCTGTAGGTTGCTCTGGAAGGGCTGATATATTACAATAATATTACTGTAATATTACATTACATTACAAAAAAGTGAGCAGGTAAAATACAGGTGTCCATAAAAATAAACATGACCTGATTACTTCCATCGATTATTAGATTCCGTTGCTAAAGTTACGGAACTCATTAATTAAATTTTCATGCATATTTTAGGTAATTGTAAGGATGCAATTGTAATTGTTATGATGGAGAATAAAGATATATTGTATTCAGTAAAGCGAAACCAATAAAATAATGTGTATATTAAATATATTGTTTTGCAGTCAACTAAACTATTTTTGTTTTAAATGAAGTTTACTATATGTGAACAGATACCTTCACAAAAACAATGAGCAGACCCATAGTAGGAGAGGAGAGGTGAAGAAACTGAAGGAGCAGCTGACAGTCCTGCAACAAAAACTGGAGTGGTGAGTTTTTCACTGGGTTTAGTGCTACATGAAATCAGTTCATGCCACAACACATCTTAAGAGTGGCTTCTATAAATTCACGTTTTTTCGCTGAGATATGTACCAAAGAATGTTGGAAACAGTTCTGAATCCTCCAAGTGTACTGAGATGTAATAAAATGTCAGTTTGTATGAGTATTTTGATTTATGTAGCACATGTTTATTAAAAACAGCCACTTCACTGTCAGTTTGTCCTCTGTCTCCTTCTATTCCCAGCTACAGACATTATGGCTCAGGGCCTACTAAGTATCCACTGGCAGACATGTTACAGTACGTGTTAGAGTTTGCCTGCACTAAGCCCAGCAGTGTGTCCCCAGCAGAAGACGTGAGGCCGGCTTCCTCCTCCCCCACCCCGTCCAGCAACCTCCAGCACATAGACACCGACGACACCAGGCAATAACCTCTGGGACAAATGGCTCAATTCACAAGTCAAACCTGTGTGTGCATGTACAAGTTGTCAACAACTCACCGGTAGCTTCTTCTGGCTACTAAATAAGATTGCATTGCCTCATTGTATTTTTGCATCCCAACCCCGTCAGTCAATCAAACATATTTTATAAAGCCCTTTTTACATCAGAAGTTCACAGTGCTTTTCCAAAGCACCCAGCCTCGAAGAGCAAGCAACAACAGGGTTGATGCCTAGTGGCTCGGAAAAACTCCTTAGGTGAACCAAAACGAAGGAAGAAATCTAGAAAGGAACCAAGCCCTTAGGGGTGGCCAGTCCTCGTCTGGCCGTGCTGGGTAAACTAATGGTAATCATTAATAAAAGCATGTGGACAGGGACAATCAGGGAGAGGACTGGTCAACGTTATGGCAGAAGAAGTTAGTTACTTGATCTGCCACACAATCAGCAGGACATCGAACAGGGACAGCTACGAGTCTTTCTGGCCTGAGGAGGGGTCTAAATGTCCTCCTAAGTTTAGACGGAGCAGGACACAAGGAAAATATAGAGACTGCATTCCTTAGATTTACATACCAACAGTGTTGCCTTTCCTCTGTGGGTCTTCTCAGTCAGTGCCAGGAGCCAGGAGATGCAGGCCCATCCGATGGCCCTGCCAGCCAGCAGCAGCCTCCCTTGGGCCAGAGGACGCCCATCTACAAACCCTTCACACAGTGTAGACCCATAATGGACAGCCCGCCTCACCCGGCCCCCCACTGTGTCGCTGAGGAGGAGCTGCGCTTTGTCAAGACCTGCCTGCAGCGCTGGAGGACAGAGGTGGAGAACAACATAAACGGTTGGCTGAAATACGCTTGGATTTACCAACGTTAACATCCCTGTATTTCAGAGTTCAAGTTAAGCTGTTATCTTGGATTTAACCAAGGCTAACATCCCTGTATTTCAGAGTTCAAGTTAAGCTGTTATCTTGGATTTACCAACGTTAACATCCCTGTATTTCAGAGTTCAAGTTAAGCTGTTATCTTGGATTTAACCAAGGCTAACATCTCTGTATTTCAGAGTTCAAGTTAAGCCGTTATCTTGGAATAACTAGCGTTAACATCTCTGTATTTCAGAGTTCAAGTTAAGCCGTTATCTTGGAATAACCAGCGTTAACATCTCTGTATTTCAGAGTTCAAGTTAAGCCGTTATCTTGGAATAACCAACATTAACATCTCTGTATTTCAGAGTTCAAGTTAAGCCATTATCCTGCCTATTAACTATCTAAACATCAATGTAAACATCAAATAAATATTTTAGTAAAACAGACATGATTTCTGGATATGTTTTATGCTTTGTAAGACATGTGTTCAAAAGGGGTTTGAGCCCATGCTACAGCAGTGAACTGGAGGCTGTGGTCACCCTAGGCCAGAGCATTTGCTTTCTAAGACAAGCTGTGTATCAGTCATTATTGTATTGTACATTTGTAGTGATTTTTTTCCATTTGTTTTCCAGTAGCTGTCAGTTATCCTCTAGTGTCTATTCTAGTGGATGTGTGTGTGTGTGTGGATGTGTGTGTGTGTGTGTGTGGCACGGCCCCAGGTGCACCGCATTGATCTGTGTGTCTGTGCTCAGAGCTAAAGGCCAGCATCGACAGGGTCAGCCAAGAGCTGGAAGGCATGTACTCGGATAACAGCTTGTGTCAGGTAAGATCTCTTTTACTCATCTATCTGACAGTCCATGTTAGGATAAAGCATGTGATTAACTAATTTCACTTTGTCAGGTGAAACCTGATTCTTTCAAATGATCGTACTTTGTCATGTTGAACATTCAACCGGTGTCACTTTGTCTGGTTAAACGTGATTCAGTCATTTTACTTTATTAGGTAAAACACATGATTCCCTAAGATTATTTTGGCATGTTGAACATATGATTCATTTATATCAATTGGCATGTTGAACTTGTGATTCAATAATGTTGCTTTGTCAGGTTGAGTGTGTCACCGGTATTGCATAAAAATACTTCTCGGAAAGCTTGTCAAGTACTTCATTTGGCATGAAGTTAATGGTCTGTCACAAGCAGGGACTATACTAATTACCATGAATACACACACACAGAAACAGAAAGGCATTGTTACAGGTTTACGTCCGCAGAGTGAGATATCGTTGCCTTGGTTGGCGTGTCAGCATTATCACATTATCACAAGCATTAACACATTATCACTATGCAGCCGCATACAATTTAGTGACCGTTGTGCACCGTTGTGAAGCTAAAGCAGGGTTGTGAAAGGACACCAGGTGGGAACAGAGACTTAATGGGAAGTTCATAACAACAATGGAATAAGTACAGGAATAAGAGGCTGTGGCAGGCTAACCCAGTAGCTGAGCAGAGGTAGGCTAACCCAGTAGCTGAGCAGAGGCAGGCTAACCCAGTAGCGGAGCAGAAGCAGGCTAACTCAGTAGCTGAGCAGAGGCAGGCTAACTCAGTAGCTGAGCAGAGGCAGGGCTAACCCAGTAGCGGAGCAGAGTTTAAGCGGAGCAGGTACCGGAACAGGGCAAAGCTTTTTTGCCCTGTTTCACTGACTAGTGAAACGTTACTGAACCGAAACTCCTGTTCAATGTGCGTAGGTGCCGTACCGACTCCATGCCGTCCTGGTCCACGAGGGCCAGGCCTCGGCAGGCCACTATTGGGCTTACATCCACGACCACGCCAACCAGCGCTGGATGAAGTACAATGACGTCATCGTCACAGAGTCCTCGTGGGAGGAGCTGGTCAGGGACTCCTACGGAGGCATCACAAATGCTAGCGCCTACTGCCTCATGTACATCAACAACAACTTACCTCATCTAATCGCAGGTAGCTGCCGGCCTCCATCAATGTTCACTTGTGGCTGAGTGTGTCGGGAACCGTTATCCTTATGTTGTGTGCATTCAATCCTTTCTAGCAAAAAGTTTTACTACAGAGGGAGCAGAACAAAACCACACAAACACATTCACTTACTCGAAGTTACTAGAAGTGGCCCTGGATAAATTATTAAACGTGAAATGTATTTTTTATGTAAATGTTTCTGATTAGAAGTCAGAAGTTTTTTTTGTTCCTCTCTAGATTTCTTCCTTCTTTTTTCGATTTTATTTTTTGATTGACTGTAATCAGTTAGTCCACCGTGATGCTGTTTTTAAATGGATAATGTTTTTGGTCCATAGAGGACACAGACAATGAGACAGGACAGGCCACCAGGGGCATGGACTGCCTGCCAGCGGTCCTCAGGCGCTACGTCAGAGAGGACAACCGTTGGTTCCAGCAGGAGCTAAGGGACTGGGAGGAGCAGTTCTGTCAGCCACCACAGGACGAGCTGGCAGCTCCCAGTAAAGACCCACCAGCAGAACCCGGACATGCCCTGGAACCCACTGGGGTGCAGGAACACAAACCAGAGGCAGAACCAGCTGTGGTACAAACAGTGGAATCTAGAGGTTGGTTTGGACATACATACTCAGGGGCGCAACTGCACATTTGCTGATAGGTATGCAAGATCAATGTTGGTGCCCCAAATCTCCCCCCTCCCCATAATTTAAAATGTTAAACAAAGTGAAATTAAAACATTTCCATCCATAAATTTTTTAACAAATAGGCTTCTGATTTTTCATAACGTTTTATGAAAAAGATTATAAAATAATTATTTGGGCACAATGGCGCTGCCACCGCAGGACATTTGAACTACCTAACTACAGATTATTTGAACTACCACCGCTTTGCCTAGTTCCAGAGCCGGTCCCAAGAAGCCAGCCTCCGTCCCCAGTCCCCGACTCACCAGACAGCCCTGGCAGCAGCCCAGAAGACAACGACCAGCCGGCTGGTTCAGTCACGCCGGAGCCCTGCCAACAAACCATTGAGGAAGAGGAGAGGCAGAAACACAGTCAGGTGGGCTGGTGGGAACGAGTGTTGCCAGAGACCCAGGGAATCAAGTCTTATGCTGCGTAGTGATAGCTGCTGTTAGACATTAGGGTGATCCACTGATATAGTCTGACACGACCAACAACTTATGTGTTATTCTGGGAGTCGTTTTTGTGTCTTTATTTTAAACAGTGGCTATATATAGTCCAGCGGCAGCTGTTTTTTCCTCAAGGGGAACCTCTGGCACACTTATCAGAGTTTTAACCAAAGGTTGTGTGGGTGAGCTTCATTTTTGGTCCAGTATTTTATCACTTAATGGTTATTTAAATTAGTATAACCTAGTTCTTTTCCAGCTGTTTTTCCAAAGTTCCTTTCCGCACATCCCACACCCCCGTTTGAAGCAGTAATAGCTTCAAATTCAGTGATAGCATCCATTCAGTGGACATCTGTGTTTTTGAAACTTTGAAACGAGACTTCCCCAACAATTTATTAGCAGAGTGTAGATCCAGTAGTTAACTATAACGTTACCTGGAAAAACTGTGATGAACTAGTGAAAACACTGCCGAGATTTTAATTGACATCATCTCACACCGAGCTTGTCAACAGGGACAGTTTATCTAGTAATCTGTAGTACAATTTAAACTACCGGTAGTTCACTGCTCGCAACAGGGATAGTCCCCAGCTGGTTTACCACAAGGGGTGGTTGGGGACACAGACAGAAGAGGAGCTGTTGGTAGTGACAGGCATATCTTTAAATAACTTTTTATTGCTCTTACTTTACTTTACTGCTGGTTAGTGTGTGTTCTGGATTATTCCCCCAACAAGCCTTATATGACTTGCTTGGACCAATTCTTAGTTTCAGGCCTGTGTGTACTTTGCTTGCTGGATAGGCTTTCTGCTGGATAGGCTTTCTGCTGGATAGGCTTTATGCCGGATTAACAGCAAATTTAAATGGTACACATGCGACCTCTAGTGGTCAATTAATGTTGCCTAGAATGGATCCCAATGTATTGAAGTCTTTTAGTTTTGTTAAATGTCCATTATTTTAGAGGCTGAATAGTACATTTTGACTTTACAACTCGGTATATCATTCAGTCAGGAAAATTAAGAGGAATAAATTGTGGTACAAAAAATTACTTGAATATCCTGTTGACCTTAAGCACACGTCTTTAAACAGTCAGAAATACATATACACATAAACATATAACTCAAATACACACAATTGCATTTGCCTATCAAATGAACACAAAAAAATGTACATATCTAAATACAAATGATTACTGATAAAACATTATGAGCATGCCATTCCATACTATGTTCCATAGTTTTAAGAAGTTGATGTATCAGATGTTTTCACTGACATACAATACACTGTCCTGCATGTTCACTGTGTAAGCATTAGCCGTGTTTGTCTTTTTTAGTTACCAGACCAAGTATGCATATTGGACAACTATAAGCCTGAGAATTGATGTAAACTTCATGTCCTTAGCAGCTGCTCCCAGCACAACCTCTCAGCCCTGAAACAGAACGGAGCGGTCAGGCCCAGACTGCAGCTGGAACCCCTGAACCCTCCACAAACCTCTCCCCCGAGGCCAACAGCCCGCCTGAGGCCACCGAGGCCGGGGAGGAAGCTGTGGAAGCGCCCGACACCCAAGTCGATGGCGGCACGGATGGCCAAGATGCCTCGGCAGCATCACGACGCAGACGCCAGCAATCAGAGAACGTGGTGTCAGAGGTGGAGATTCCCAACGTGGGACGGATCCTGGTCCGGGCCGACACGGACGGTTACAACGAAGAGGTAAGAGAGCCGGTCCTCAGAATAAATGAAGATCTATTAGTAATGATGACAGTAATGTGAGCACACTGTTATTCAGTTTGGATACATGTTAGTCTCTGCCTCTCTGCCGCTTCAAATCTCATTGTCTGGTTGTATGGACTGAATGGATACAGCGTGCATGGGCTGTTGAGGACCCCCCTACCGGTGTGGCTTTGATCCCCGCTGTGGGGCCTCTGTGGTGTTTCAGATGATGCTGACTCCAGCCATGCAGGGCATCATCATGGCCATAGCTAAAGCCAGACAAGCGTTCGACAACGAAGGCCCTGAGGCTGGCCTCATTAAGGTAAACAGCCTCATGTCCTTCCGCCATGCCATACATTTGAACTAGGGTGTGTCTACCCTACTGCGGGGGACCTCCAGAGGGTCCTGGCAGGATGGGTCCAGTCGAGGTGTTGTTTGTGCCACTCGTACATCAGTAACGGACAAAGACACGCGCGCTAACCCACCCCTCCGTCCCAGGCGTTCCACGAGGAGTACTCCCGTTTGTTTGAGTTGTCCCAGGAGGAGCCCACTCCCCAGCAAGACCCACGTCTGCACCACGCGCTGGTCTACTTCTTCCAGAACCAGGCGCCCAACCAGGTCATCGAGAGGACCCTGCTGGAGGGCTTTACCGACCGCAACCTCAGCTTCGACGACAGGTCAGTGAGATGTGGACTTAAGAACGTACGGTTTGTGTTTTGCGTTTTCATTCGATTTGCTGCTTGTTACGTTGATTTTTAACAATTCCAAAAACATCTATCATCATAATCATTGTTAAGATTCAGACCTGTGTAAAATAGTGTTGAAATTACTGTATATTTCAAGTATTCCTTGATGATTGTTAATTGAATACTGAAAAGTAGAAAAACTGTTATTCAGCAACTCCAGTTGTGTATTATGCAAAATAGAGTTCCTTCTCTTTTTTATTTTCCTTAAAATTATTTCACATATTGTTTTATTTTTTTTCTCCACAAAATCGCAGCTAAATTCAAATATACTACCCCTCAAGTACACCCCCAAACTACCTTAATTATTACTGTGTATTTACAGTCATGTCTCTTGACAAAGGCATGTTTTAATTCATCAAAACTACGGCAACAGTCTGCAGGAAATTACCTTACATCAATAGATCACGGTAGACTTGTTAATATTTGTAGATCTGTGAGGCCGTCACAATTTACCCATGAGAGCCCACGGCTATACACAATTACTATTGTTCATAGATAATTCACAGTGGCACATGTTACCACACCTCATGTCGTACTGTGTAGGTCCATCAGCATCATGAGGGAGGCTCGTGCCAAACTACGCCTCATCAAACCAGAGGATATGGACATGGAAGAGTATATGGTATGTGTCAATTGCTACGATTCTGTTATATTGCGCTGCATGGGTTTGAATTCAGCTTGTTCTTCTTTCAGCAAAAACTCCTCACTCTTTTCCCACTGTGTCTGTCTAAATGTATAAAATATTTATTTCTTATGATCAAATCTTTTTTTGGCACCACTGTTAAGCAGTCTGTTCCACCAATTGAAAAGAGCCCAAGACAATCAATAAGTAATGGGGCATTTGACATTCTGAACGTTTTACAAACGCTCATTTTACCATAACCCTTTATCAAGTATGCCGGGAATGACGATTAAAGGAGCAGTACATTATTTACACCCAAACTCGCCTATTGGACACCAGCCAAACTTGAATAGACTATCTGTGTGTTGTTCTTCTCAGCAATGGCATGATGACTACAGCCTGTTCCGGACAGTGTTTGTCTACCTGCTGACAGGCCTGGAACAGTACCAGCATGGAAAGTAGGTGTTGTCATGGCGACCAGGGCTCTACCCCTACGTGATCAGCCTGTTTGGTGGTTTGAGTGGGCGGACCGTCTGATGTGACACCATCAATGGGCTGACTGCCTGATGTGACGTCATCAATGGGCTGACTGCCTGATGTGTGTCATCAATGGGTTGACTGCCTGATGTGAGATCATCAGTGGGTTGACTGCCTGATGTGAGATCATCAGTGGATTGACTGCCTGATGTGACGTCATCAGTGGGTTGACTGCCTGATGTGAGATCATCAGTGGGCTCACTGCCTGATGTGACGTCATCAGTGGGCTGACTGCCTGATGTGACGTCATCAGTGGGCTGACTGCCTGATGTGACGTCATCAGGCAGTTGAAATGTGGTGATGTGGTTTTGTGCCACCAGGGTGCGCGAGGCATTGAATTATCTTAACCACGCTTACAAAGACAACGCCATGCTGCTGAGGAGGGGGGAGCGGAGAGGGGTGGAGCAGTCGCTTATTGCACTTTACAGGAGGAGGTGTCTCAAAGTAAGTGCTACTTATCATGTCATTACATCACTGTGATAGACCTCTTTTGGAAAGATTTAGAGGCTCCGAGTAGTAGGCTTCCAATTACATTTGAATCATTATTCAAATTCCCACAGTGCCCCAGGTTCCTGCAGAGGAAGTTGCTCGCAGAAATATATAAATATAATTTTGGGCTTGATGAGAATGTTTTATATACGCAAATTTTAAGCAAATACACTTCAAATAGATCTGCTATAATATATGAACACTTCATCCATATGTAGACTACATACTCATCACTGGACTCTCAGTGTGTATTAAGATTATTCACATGTTGTATTCACACTGTTTTACAGATGCTCCTGTATGAAGTATATATATCAGTGTGTCCCATGCTTTCCCTGGACCTCCCTCTCCCTAGGAGGTGAATGACAACGCAGCCATGCTGTTCCGGAGCAGTGAGGTGGGCGATGTGGAGGACGGCGTGGCCATCATGAATGAGGCAGTCATCCCCTGCATGCACCTAATGAGCCGGCCGGACATGGTCAGCCAGGAGGACCTGGACACCATGGAGGCCATCCGCAGCCACTGGTGCTCCTACCTGGGGGTGGACCTAGATGGTAAGGGCCGACAGTTTGGGGTTTTACAACTTGTCCCTGTTACATTCTCCCTTCCGTCACACTCTTGCCCACCTGGCTGTCTTGATTGTGTTTTACTTTTCAATCTCTCAAGTCTTTTGCTCCTTCTTCTCAGACTCACTACAGGAGAAGTTGGGCGAGTTTCTGCCTAGAGTTCTGGACTGCTCAACAGAGATGGTGGTCCTAAAGGATCCTCCCACGGCCTCCAAAGTGCCCCATGACCTGTGCAGTCGCCTGGCCGCCATCATGGAGTCCATCACCAACACATCTGCTGTTGCCGTCAAGTGAGGCCTTGGGGTCATAGGTCAACTGCAGAGTGTCAGGGTCTGTACACTAGCCAACTGCTGCTAGCTAGCATTTGACAAACGCTGGAATTGTGTTTTTATATTTCTTTTTAATGTGCTTTTGTCATATTTTTCTAAGACAGATCATTTAAGTTGATTCTGAGTGACATAAGGCATATCTTAAACACTCAAATGATGATCACGTACGTCAGGGGAGCCATTAATGCCTTGAACCTATGCAGGTGTGTTTTAAGACCATGAGAACACAAGAAAGTTATTTTGTTTGTTTGTGTTTATCATGCTAAATTAGGATTGCGGTGAACAACAGGCTGAAGATTTAGATGCTTAGAAATTCACTTATTCCTTTGTCTACAATGCTATGGTTTTGTATTTTATATATGTAAGCCTTTCCTTCCCACTTGTTTTCGACATCTGGAGATGTTTTCGAACATCTGGAGACCTATGTGGACACTCAATAAACGTTCAAAAATGTCTGTTCTTCTGTTGTTCTTTTCACTGTGTTCCTCCTTTCTCTTTTTAATTTTTATTTAATTAAAGGTTAATGTTTACAACCACAAGCTGTGTAAAATGCAAAGAGAAACACAATGCAATGATGTGCAAATGATTTAATCCCTAGTCAATAGAAAATAGTACAAAGACAACATATCAAATGTTGATACTTAGATGTTATTGTTTTTTGAAAAATATATGCCAGCAATGTGATGCCAGCAACACGTTTCAAAAAGCTGGGACAGATGCAACAAAAGACTGGAAAAGTTGTCTAATGCAAACAAATCCTAGTGGAACATCTCACAAATAGTTAGGTTGAATAGCAACAGGTCAGTAACATAATTGGGTATGAAAAGAGCATTCTGAGACAGACTGTGCAGGCAAATATTGCAATTCAAAAATAATGTTTTTCAACAATTGCAAAGAGTTCATCCTCAGTACATAATATCATTAAATAATTTAGAAATCTCTGTACACAAGGGACAAGGCTAAAAACCAATACTAGATGTCTGTGATCTTGAGGCCCTCAAGACAAAGCCTAACAACATTCCGCACGTAATACAACAGCATGGCTCCATGGTAAAAAAGTCTGGGTGCTAGACTGGCCTGCCTGCATTCACCAATTATATTTGTGGTATACAGTGCCTTGCTAAATATTTTTTGGTTTTCGGAGACCTGTATTTAAATATCAAAGACAATTGTAGCCTTTTATGTTATTTCTGTATCAATAACATTTACTTCCTCACGTATTTGAAATGCTGGTAGTTTTTAATAAAATACAAAAGATACAAATATTCACACATACAGTGGTAGGTGATCAAATACTTATGTCATGCAATAAAATGCTAATTATTTACTTAAAAATCATACAATGTGATTTTCTGGATTTTTATTTTAGATTCCGTCTCTCACAGTTGAAGTGTACCTATGATAAAACTGACAGACCTCTACATGATTTGTAAGCAGGAAAACCTGCATAATCGGCAGTGTATCAAATACTTGTTCTCCCCACTGTAGCCATTGATCAATGGTTGATCACTGCTTTGGATCTAGTCAAGTTAACAGTCCTTTCCATGGTGGTGCATTACTTCCTGCACAGCCCTCAGCCCTCCACAAGAAGATTGACAGCTGACCGCTCTGACTAATAGAAGGGGGGGTGAGGGGGGATAAAGGGACAGCCCCGCCTGGTCCACAGCTGGACAACAGGCGCCCGGCCAGTTCGCTTTGACATCATTGGAGAGGCACCACAGCACCGTTTTCCTACTCAAACAGCCACAACACTTCTTTTTAAAGCTACTTGTTATCCCTCTGGTGGAAGATGATCCGACACTGAGAAAGATGATTTATACCTCTATTAAGGTATGGTTTATTTAGTTGTTCCTTGCTTTTGGAAATTAGTTACGATGCCTCTCCTTCATGTACAGACATGCATACATCCTCCACTGTTCTCTTCTGGGTTTTCATAGGTGAGCCTGGTTGTTCAGCTCACTCCTACATTGGTCCTTCCGTTGCTTGAAATCTGGGGAGGGTGGTGTAGAATTACAATGTAAAAAAGTCAAAAGTGAATACTTGTACAGGATTATGTATCATCTATGCAAATCCTCATCTGCATAAAAATCAACACGTTACAATGTTGTTAAACGTTTGGGCAAGCCATAAATGTAGCAGCTCAAACATTCTGCAGATGATCTCAAAATTGTCCTCTACAGCAGAAAATGTTGAGTGCACACCCTAATTAGAGCTGTTGATTACAATGCCGGAGGCAGTTCATGGTTTGCTGCACTCTTGAGTCAGAGTCGATATTGACATGGTCCCACAATTTTGCATGCCGGACCACACATCAGCTGCTTTCAGCTGTTTGTTGGTCCAGGAGATATTAACAACATGGACAACAATAGTACAGAGCAGTAAGAATAAAGACTTGCCCAGGGTTTATTTGACCACATCTGGGCAAAACCGTTATCTTAGCCCTTGTAAACAAGAGTTAATCCATAATCGCCTCAAATCCATCACTCCTTGCTCCTGGGTTGTTCCCAGATTAATTTAGAGGATCAGGCATAATCCCAACAGTTTAATTGGATCCAACAGAGACTGATGGTATCACAACGTACTACTGATTGGATGGATCTGAAAGTAGTTGGGAGAGGGGAGGTATTATGTAATATGTAGAGGAGGGGAGAACCATCTGGTACAAGAAGTCAGTATATCAGTATATCAGAAATACTGTAAGTAATACACCCATTAGCCCCCTGCTGGATTAAACCTTCTAGCAATCCCAGAATTATGATATATGCCTGTACAAAAATCCACCAGTATTGCTTGGTGGTTTTGTGTTTTGTAGTAGTTAGTAGTGGTTGTTAATTGTGTGAAAGCTCAATCACATTCTCTTGCTTTAACAGGAACAATAAAGCCACGCCGGGATCCCCGGCATCTCAGCTCCAACTCTGCGGTAGCCTCAGTGATGGTTTCCACCATGATGTGCAGCAGAGTGACATTGTCCCATAATGGAGACTACAGGAGTCCTACGAGAATTGATCCTCGAAGGAATTCAATTCCCCCAGCACAGACTCTTACAGCAAAACATCTCCTGGCATACCTCCCCAGACCACACCAAGAATCAGCACGATTCACCTCATATCCAAAAAAGGTACCTACTATACAATACGTTTAGTTAAAATTGATATTTTAGGATCTTGTTAACTGGGATGCGTTCAGCATTATGCTTTTTGACGATATTAATTGTTGATTATGCATATAATGAACATAACAGTTTCTTTTTTGTTCAGGTTTCAGCAGATGACAACATGGCTGTGACAATGCTTAACTCCAGAAGCGTCATCCCCAGCTCAAATAACAAAGACTATAGCAAATTCCCTGCTGTCCCTCCCCAGCCAGCCCCCCCTGCCTCAACCCAGACGCAACCCCTGAGCCCAGGCCCTAGTCAGGTTGTTCCAGGATTGGTCAGCCGGGAGGTAGACACGTGCCAGTACATCATTCCTACCGAGGAGTCAGAGGAGATGTTTCCTCACCATCCTTACCGTGGACGACACCTAAAGCGCTTCAGCTCCAGGTGGAATTCAGGCGCTCCCTTTGGTGGCCCCTTTGGTACCACCAGTAGCCATAACCATGGCACGAGGGGTGAGAACATGCCCCACATGCCGCACTGCAAACTTCTCGGCGATGAGAGGCCCAATTATGGCACCGCCAACAAACAGCGCCAACGCTACGTCACCAAAGACGGGAAGTGTCGTGTGAACCTAGGCCCCATCGGGGACAAGACCCGGTACCTGTCAGACATCTTCACCACCCTGGTAGACCTAAAGTACCGCTGGTTCCTCTGTGTGTTTACCATGTGCTACATTGTCACGTGGGTGGCCTTCGCTGAGATCTACTTCATAGATGCCTGGCTGCGGGACGATGTGGCCCACGTCCATGACCCAAAATGGCGGCCATGCTTTGAGAACGTGGACAGTTTCATTTCTGCCCTGCTTCTGTCAGTGGAGAGCCAGAGGACCATCGGCTATGGCTCCAGGTTGGTGACGGCCAATTGCATGGAGGGAGTGGTTCTCCTCATGGCCCAGTCGATCATCGGCTCCATCATCGACGCCCTCATGGTCGGTTGCATGTTTGTTAAAATCTCCCGGCCTCAGAAAAGGGCCCAGACTCTGATCTTCAGCAAGCACTGTGTCATATCAGAGCGTGATGAGAAACTCTGCCTCCTCTTTCGCATTGGAGACTTGAGGGCGAGTCACATGGTGGATGCCAAGATCCGAGCCAAGCTGATCAAGTCCAGACAGACCAAGGAGGGGGAGTTTATACCGCTGGAGCAGTCAGAGATCAACCTGGGCTATGATACCGGAGGAGACAGGCTCCTGTTGGTCGAGCCTCAGACTATTACTCATGTCATCAACGAGACCAGTCCCTTTTGGGAAATTGGGGCAGAGCGCCTGACAAGGGAGAGATTTGAGATCATCATCATCTTAGAGGGGATAGTGGAGGCCTCAGGTTGGTTGGGTTTTAACACTTTATAGGACTGTGAAATTATGTTCAAAATAATTTCAACCTTACTTTCTGCCTTTATGTCTGTGACTGTAGCATTAGAGCTAGATGCTGACCCATGTATTGTGTCCTAGTTGCCTTGCTGTGCAAAAAAACATGTAAAACATATAAGTGTTGTCTTCTCTGTGTTGTAGGTATGACATGTCAAGCCAGAACCTCCTACACTGAGGATGAGATTCTGTGGGGCCACCGATTTGAATCATGCATGTCCCTGGAAAAGGGGTCTTACTGTGTCGACCATAGTGCATTTGACAAAACATTTCCAGTACAAACCTCCGCCCTTAGTGCTAAAGAGACGAGTATCAAAAAAGAGGAGGCCCTCTTATAAATCAAAGGACTATAATATTCACTATGAAAGTAATTACTTTGTTCTAGCAGTCAATGCTTATCTTAAATAACAAAATGTTTTGTCAAGATGAACTCTATGAATAGGAGTGGATCTATTCATGATGAATGAAAGGATGGCTGAGGAGGCAAAAAGACAGGCTTTGTTCTCTCAAATCCTTTCATTGCCTCCTTAAAATGCATTTTCATCTCCTTAAAAAACATTTCCTCAAATGTGCTGAGACGAGAATGTGGATATGAGGAATCAAGAAACTTCTCAACAAATGGAAGGGAACACATCATCATCACAGTATAACATGAAGTCAATTAAACTTCAGGGATGTCAATCAATCCAGGAAGCATAAGCAACTGTGAATGAATGTCACCTGTTTTGGTGCAAATGAAAGTGACAACAGGTGCACAGGAAAGGCAACAGCAAGCCAACCCCCAAAAAGGGAATGGTTTTGCAGGTGGTAGCCACAGACAATTGCTTTTTCCTTATCTTTCCTGACTGATTCTTCTCTAGTTTTGCAAAGCCCATTTAGTTTGCAAAGGTAGTCATCTCCTCCAGGATGGCTCATCCACACATGCCGTCACGAGAAGGTTTGCCGTGTGTCCCAGTACAGTCTCATGGAGGGGATACTAGGAGACGGGCCGTTACACGACGAGAGCTAGACAGGGCTGTAAAAGGACACCAACCCAGCAGCAGGACCGGTATCTGCCCCTTTGTGTGAGAGACCTACGAAATTACCTCCAGCAGGCCACTGGTGTGAATGTTTCTGACCAACTTGGCAGAAACGGAATCCATGAGTGGGGAATGAGGGCCCAACATCCTTAAGTGGGACCTGTGCTTTAAACTCAGTACCGTACAGGTCAATGGGCATTCGCCAGAAAACACCAGCATTGGCAGGTCCACCTTCGGTGCCCCGTTCTCTTCACAGACCAGGGTAGGTTGACACTGAGCACACGTGACAGATGTGAGAGTCTGTAGACGCTGTGGTGAACGTTATGCTGCCTGCAACATCATCCAGCATGACCAATTTGGTGGTGGGTCAGTAATGGTCTGGGGAGGGTTATCCTTGGAGGGTCACACAGACCTGTGCTGTTACATGCATATTCCGTTTTTTTCATACTGTACTAAGTACACCACCGATATTGTAGTAACTTAGATGTAGTCATACTGATTATGAATTCATTAATAATGATGTAGTGAAGACGATTAGGATTCAAACTAGAATTCAATTTGTTGTTGTTACTATATTTACTCTATCCTGATTTAAATGGATTACACATATCAGTCAAATACAGTGCCTTTAAAGTTCTCCCCTACCCTTTGTTTTCAAATTTGGTTGCCTTTTGACACATTATATAATTACTTGATTAAATAAAGGTTCCCACTTATTTATTTAAGTTGTGAAATATGCCAAACTCTGCTTTGTTAAATAAATGGCTATGCCCTTAACAGAGGACAACACTGCTGCAATTAACTACTGGATTTTACGTTTACATTTTAGTCATTAAATTGATATTTTTTTCACCAAAAATGTACTTTCCTATTTTCTTCATTAGTCAGCTGATGAATGCAATCACAAAACATGTGAATGTAAGCAGTCAACAAGAAAGAGCACTTCTGGTATAGAGAGAATGTCACAGGGTGATTCAAATCGAAAGCTGAGTATGTCAGGTCAGGAGCTACTAGAGATATTATGCTAGCCTGGAGCAGAGACCTGGAGGGCCCTTACAAACATAATCATCAGATTGGCATACCTGAGTCATTGGAGAATTTACATTACATTTCTCCATAACACATTCTCACATTTCTCTATGTAACTGAACCCCAATCCTGTCGTACATTGTCAATTTGTTTGGTAACGTCTCTAAGCAAAGGTCAATGCTGGAAAATAAAAAAGGTGAGCTTTCTGATGTTTTTTGAAGAGGAAAACTGGTTCCACCATCGAGGTAACAGGACAGATAAGAGTTTTGACTGTGTGGACCTAGAACTGTGTGACCCATGTAACGTGTCCTAGTTGCCTTGCTTCGCAAAAAAACATGTAAAACATAAAAGTGTTGTCTTCTCTGTGTTGTAGGTATGACATGTCAAGCCAGAACCTCCTACACTGAGGATGAGATTCTGTGGGGCCACCGATTTGAATCATGCATGTCCCTGGAAAAGGGGACTTACTGTGTGGACCATAGTAACAGCCAAGAGCCCAGATGGTAGGGAGGAGAAGCTTCACTTATTGCTCCCAAAGCAAGAACCATGTCCTGATTCATGCTCCAACAGGAAGCCAGGGTATAGTGCGAAGGAATGGAGTGACATGGGAGAACTCTGAGAGGTGGGCCGCTAGTTCTTGAATGAGTCGCCAGGATTGGGTTGCATGTGCCAAGAGCCCCATTAAAAGTTGTAGCTACTGTTTTATAAAGCCATTGCATTATTTATAAAGTGAATAACCCTTTGTCTCATCTAATGTGTTTGTGCTCTGGCCTTTGCCATGTTACAGATGACTAAGAAAGTTTTGCATGGGTATGCACTCATTTATATCCCAGTTAAACATAAAGTCATCAGAATCAGCTATATTACCGAGTAGGTTTACACATACAGTACCATGGATATTCATTTAAAAGTTCCTAATGACACAATCAAACTTGAAAAAATATATATATTATGTATAATATATATATATATATATATATATCTCAATGTAAAGGTACATCTATCAGATTATTATTGCCACCCAAGGAATTTGGATGAACTTAATGTTTTTGAGAGAAATATATACATTGTCTATGTAACAAGTTCCACATTTTATTTGACACATCTTTTGAGTTTAAGTTCACGTTGATAAACAACAATTAAAGCCTACTGTAAATAGTTCCCTTGTGTTTCAATTTTCTTCCTAATGTTATTTCCCATTATTCAATAGTCTCATTTGGGTAAGAGTAAATATAGCATTAACTTTTCCAATTTCAAGTCCAATTTCTAAACGCAGTGAATTTGAAAATGTAGGATCATTTACGAAGTTCACATTTGTAATTCGCAGTTGCTAGCGATGACGGTTGAACAAATGCAGAGTTCCAAAATCCCAGTCACCACGAAAGAGCACGGATGTCGCAGCCCACGTGACTACACAGCCACGACTAACCCCAAAGAGAATCGCCTGAGAGCAGTCTCTATATTCCGTTTTCGAGGGTGGGAAAAAAATAACGTTGTTCAACTGTCGTATCCTTGAGAACTGTCAAAACCGTTTGTTACACATGCCGCAGGGAATGTAGGCGCTTGGTTGTTAGCTAGTGTACTGTACAGCTGTGTTCTCTGAATTCAAACATGGCGTCTTTTGTGACAGAAGTTCTGGCAAGTTCGGGTAAACTCGAAAAAGAAGACCTTACTGGTAAAATAAGTAAGCTGTCGAGAAAAGTAGAGGAAGCTAAGGTAAGCAATAACGTCATCTAGCCCGCCAAAACTAAAGCCGTTAGCAAACGTTTATCACAAACATGCCTAGCCTTAGCTAGCTAACGATATTTTTTTGTATTACAAAGTCCACTCTTTAGGCTGACTAGACGTATATTACTCCATAGGGAGCTGGACGCTTACGAATACAACTAACGTGTAAATTCCACAAAGCCTTGTCAGCTGTGTTTGCTACAAAACCGTTTCCTACTGCAGTTGTTGACTAGGTTAAGCCGGATCCAGGGTTGCAGAAGTCATTTACACTATACTGTCATTCCTTGAATTCTTAGCTTAACAAAAAGACGCTATATTTTTCTGTACAACCCTCAAAAGCCAATTTTAGCCACAACTATTTTAAAAAATCGACCTCTTGGGACGATACCCACCCATCTGGCAGCACTTGTCAGATGAAGTAACAATAGCTATGTACTGTTGATACCTATAGAGCATAGGTTATTCAGCACGTGTTCATGTTGACGTAGCTACTAATTAATAAGATACCTAGATTGGCTATCTAACTAAATAGCTCGGTAACTTTTGGCATTACTCATGTCGTGAACATTTTACACAAACGGTAAATGACGTGTAGTTTGGCCTGCCAATTCAGCCAAATGAATCCAACAATTACGACGAAATGGGCTATATAACTAAATGGTCTTATGTATATCAGATATGGCGACGGGATTTACCTCAACGTTTAATACGATTACCGCTATGTTTCAATACAATTAGTATTACCTCTGGCAGTACTTTGGAAGTAGGCTGAGCCAACCACGAGCTAGATTGATGCTATTGGCGATATCGTTGCGTTGATGGGTTTTTCAGTTCGTCAACACATACTTCTGAGAAGTGCTCATTTGGCTCTGTACTCCTAATACATGCACTCTGCAATATCTGTCTATTGGTTGCAGAAATTGCACTGTCAAGCCAAAACGGGTCCCTGAAAATTGTGTTCTTAGAAATGTCATATAATGTTACCCAACAAATTCTCAAAACTACAAAATAGTAATGATAGTGTGTCTAATTCCAGATTGTACACAGATATACAACATATTACACAACTAGCCAAAATGGGGGGTTTATTTGTCTTTATTTGCAAAGGTGCATCTTTGAACTTCTTTTTGATTAATTACCTTAATCTCACTATCTGTTTTTCCTGCTTATCCCTGTAGGAAGAGGTATGTGACATGATCAACAAAAGGTACAATGAGTTCCTCCCCAGCATGCAAGGGGCTGAAGCACTTCTGGGGCAGGCCGAGGACCTGTCTAAAGAAATTGACGTCCTCAAAAGCTGCATTGACACAGAGGTAGGCTGTACAAACTGGGCAGCTTGGGTTTTTGGGTGGTGTTATCCATTTGACAAACGACATAGATGTAGGCCTGCTTTTGATGAGGAGTGTTTTGTGCTTACAGGTGCACCAGAATCTACATACAGCTGTGGCTGAATATGCCAAGCTGAAGCAGCAGCTGGAGAGGAACACTACTGTTATTGCCATGCTCAGGCACCTAGAAGAGGTAGGCTATGTCACACCACACTGATCCAAAGCTCATTCCCAGGCCACTGTCATTTAACTCAAGACAATTCCAAGTTGGCTTTAGAACTGACCATAGATATTTTTGCGAGTGACCTCACATGAGTTATTTTGGTGAATTATCTGTGGTCTTGGGTGGTCCAGCGTTCAAAATCATTGTCCCAGACAAGCGTTGGGTCAGTGTGGGTTTAAATCTGTTAGTGATTTGATTCCACCTTATACACATTGCCCTGTTCAGCTGAATAATGTTATCATACTGCATGTTGCACCGAAAACGGCAGACAAACTTGTGATTACATTTAATAACATTGATAAATGTCAACATGTTATTTAGCTGTTTTGTGTTGTTGATTTTAGTTTCACATTGCAATGGAGGAGTTTCATGGAGTCCTACTGGAGAAGAAGTATGTGAATGCGGCCAAGCTGTTAGAAAAGGCCAGACACAGTGCAGAGTCTTTGAAGGCTTGGAAAGGCTCGGAGTTGCCGTTGCTGAGAGCCCTCAGCTCAGAGCTCACTGTCCAGAGAGAGAACCTGATCTACCATCTGGGGGACGAGTGGAAGAGACTGGCAGTCTGGAAACTGCCTTCTTCCAAAGGTACAAGTGTTTGTTACTATTCTAATTCACTTGGTTTTGTGTATCAGGGTACAACATGGAATCCTCTATTATACATTTTTCTGTGAACTAGTTTGTATGTCAAGTGCCCTCGGGTAACCCAGTAAACAGTGGGACTGATGATTGGGCCGTATCCATAGGTTCATACGGTTATACCCTACCTGTACCATATTGGAGAATCCAGTATTACCAGTTAGCAATGGCAAAGAAAGATTAGCAGTTTGTGTAGGTTTCCGCTATTACACCTTAATCATCCTACTTTAATCACATTTGTTAATATAAAACCCTGTAAATCTTTTTATTCAAACATATCCCATTCTAACCTAGAGAAGGGAATCAATTATGTAATGGTCTTATTACATTTTCTAAAGGAAAATGTATGCTTTTTCATAATACTATTTATACTTTATTTGATGTATTAGTTTGGTCCACTAAGTTGATAAGATAACTTCCAAAAGAAAATGTAAAACAGAAACTAATTTTAGCTTGTGCAGGCATAAAATAAACTCTAATACTAATTTCATAAAGGGACACTGCAGACACTGACTGGCCCCTCGCCCAGCCCTAAACCACAGACACTGACTGGCCCCTCACCCAGCCCTAAACCACAGACACTGACTGGCCCCTCGCCCAGCCCTAAATCACAAACACTGACTGGCCCCTCACCCAGCCCTAAACCACAGACACTAACTGGCCCCTCGCCCAGCCCTAAACCACAGACACTGACTGTCCCCTCACCCAGCCCTAATCCATAGACACTGACTGTCCCATCCATCCACAGAGACAAAGGGGGCAAAGTCATTCTTGAACACCGAGCTCCATCTGACCCTGGGTGGAACAAAGGAGGCCCAGCAGAGCCCTCTCTCTTGTGTCCTCCAGGCTCTGGCCATCCAGGGGGAGCTCCAACACAAGATCAAACTCTTCAGTAAGTCCCAGTTCTTCTTTTTTTTTCTGAAGCAGACATTATTGTTTTTTAAACATCCAACTTTAATTGAATTTGAATAGAGATTATAACTTGATACGTTTTAATTAACTGCATGTTCGCTGTTCTGTACATTGACTGTCATGAGTAAGTCAACCATTACTCTCCCTGCTCTAGGCCAGGTTCTGCTGAAGTACATGCTGAAGCCCCTGATTATGTACCCTTCTTTGAACGTGGAGGTGTTGGAGCAGCCAGGGGAGGGCACCCTGCTCTCTATTCAGTGTGCCGACACCCCAAAGGAGCACCCCAGCCCTTCCCAGGTCTACACCAAAGTCCTGCTGGTGCTCAAGACCCTACACACACACCTGCTAGGTGGGCACTCCTGCAGATATTCCTGGGCACGGCTTATTTACAAATGCTTGTGATGCTGCAAAAAAAGCTCTGCACTGTTTGGGGTTTGTTGGTGTGCCGGACAGTGTACCTTGGCTCAATGCCGTGAGGGAAATCAGTAAGGCCAATTGGATTTAGAACGATTTGACCGAGAGAAGAAAATGTCAGAATACAGTCCCGTCTTGTCTGCGGATGAGGTGGATACCATGAATACTACTCCCAAGTGAAGCCAAGACTAAAGTTATCAATCTCTAGGCATTTAACTTTTAGGTAGCCCATGCCTGTAATTTGGGTGATTAATTGCCAGAAGGGCTTTAAGCCTAAACACGATTGAATATTATTCATTGGGGAACTATTTTTATTTTGCTTTTTTATTAAGTTTTAAACTATTAAATACTGTTTAAATCTGTCTTCCTGGAAGCTGGTCCTTTTTTATTATTTGAAAGGATTGTAGCAAATTTCTACAATAACCCGGTCAATTATTTTGCTGTAGCAAATTTAAAAGTGCCATATGCCTCTTTATAGCAGTGTCACTATAACAACTGTTTTCTCGTCATTTCAGGGGTGTCGGTTGGTGAGAAAGAAGTGTCTGTCATATTGGGAGACTTGGTATGGCAAGAGATGTCTCATTGCATCATCCATGAATGTCTCCTCTACTCCATTCCAACTGATAGCAGTCAACTGGAGCAGTACAATGTTGTATGTATCCATGGCTAACGACTAATATATTTGAAGGGATGTCAGAAATATTACTTTTTGGACCTTAGCGTCAAACTTTTCAGGAGATATTAGTGCACACGTTTTCTCGGCAAGTCCCCACTAGAGAAAATGTCTTCTGGTTTAGAGGTTTGTATGGTGCAAAATGTACATAAGGCATAGTGTTTCGAGCTAGGTTAAGTTTAAGTATAACGTTTAGGTTATTGAGGTAAAAGTTTGATTTGAGTAAGGTTCACGGATAGGAAACATGGAAATGTGTTTTTGTCCCCACAAGGATAGAAAAACAAATGTATACAGAAAACATTGAGTGAGATGGAGAGGATATTTCTCCCTAACTTTCCTACATGGTTCTCCAAAATTTTACTCAGTCTGAAATGTCAAGTGTTGCGGGTGGCAGGAAGCTTAGTGGTTAGAGCATCCAATCAGTAACTGAGGTGTGTTAGATTGAATCCCTGAGCTGGCAAGTTAACCTTAACAGATCTCAAAGTTGTTCCCAGTAAATATACCTGTTAAAATAAGGCTTAATTAGTGTTGAGATGGGAGACATCTCATTCATATAGTATACAACTGTACAATTTCACCCACAGGTGATCAAAGAGACGGAGGAGTTTGAGAAGTCCCTGAAGGAGATGCAGTACCTCGAAGGAGACTCCACTGAACTGCTGAAGTACGCCCAGGACGTCAACTGCCACTTTGCCAGCAAGAAATGCAAAGATGTCATTGTGGCGGCACGGACGCTGATGACCTCCCAAATGCACAACACTGTCAAAGTGTGTTATTTTATTCTGTACACTGTCTCCTCTGTGTGCTTTTGTCTCGCTATGAGTGGACATGTACCAGCACGTATAGACACCCACACATGTAATAAACCGAACTGGGTCCGGTGAGCTTGGTTGTGATGGTTCACGGCAGATAAATGCACAGAGATGCTGTACTGGACGGTGCTCGTAACATTCTCTGTCCGACAGATCACCCCGGACTCCAGGCTGTCCGTCCCCAAGCTCCCTAACCCCGGCTCCGGGGACCAGAAGGGCAAGCAGGGGGCCAAGCGGCCCGAGGCATACCGGTTGGAGAACGAGAAGCAGCTGGGTGCCCGCACTCTGTGCCTGCCTGTGTGCCGCATCAGTGAGTCGGTGCAGCAGCTGATGGAGCTGGCCCTGCACACGCTGTCTGAGGCTGTGGGCAGCTCCAGCCAATGGTAGGCTCTCGTTACCATTGGCAGGAGTTACCTGCTGTCACTGCATCTCATAAAATGACACTTCTGCCATCTGCCTTGTGATTTGCTTAAGTTTGTGTTTTCTTTTTTTTTTTTTTCATGGAAGTGCTACCCAACTGTTCTTCACAGTGCGCAATATATTCCAGCTATTCTACGATGTTGTGCCTACATACCATAAGTGAGTATGTTCTGTTAATTCCGTTTTTTCTAGAACAAAGAAAACCTCAATGTGTCTCGCTGATTATCCTCTGTGATCACTCTGGTTCTTTAGGGATAATTTGCTCAAGTTCCCCCACCTGGCGGCCGTCCAACACAACAACTGCATGTACATCGCCCATCACCTGCTCACCCTTGGCCACCAGTTCAGGCCACACCTGCCAGACCCCCTCAGCAAAGGTGCTGCCACATTTGTGGACCTGGTTCCCGGCTTCAGGAAACTAGGTAATGGTAGCGTGAGGACTTTTTAAGGGTATTAAAATGTATGTATAGAAATATACACTGCTCATATATAAATATACACCCAATCAGCACAGTATAACACCAATTCAGTTCAGGGATATCTGTCCAGTTAGGAAGCATAAGCAATTGTGAATCAATGTCACTGGTTTTGGTGCAATATAATTTGACAATGGGTGCACTGAAGAGGCAGCAGCAAGACAACCCCTAAAAATTGAGTAGTTTTGCAGGTGGTGGCCATAGACAATTTCTCACTTCTTCTCCTTCCTGACTTTACAACATTGATGCAGTGGTCGTTCTAAAGCTGAACACAACTGCACCACTCTGGGCGCTTTTTGGTATTAAGCCAAATTGAAAGAGGTGAGCCTGATGATCTGGAGGGAAATGGCCGGAATGCTCCAGACAAGTGGCCTTCAAAAGCGCACACACACCACAAATCTGAAGAATATTGTTATTTTACAATATTAATAGGCTTACTCTATAAAAGTGGCATAACATTTACAATATAGACAATTACATTGTTAATCGCTATTATTAGTGTGACTATTAATTGTCTACCCTACAGCATGATCAGAACCCTTGATTTAAGGGAGGGAGTTTTTTGCATGTTACATTTGGATTGTTTGTAAACACTGAAAGACCCCGCTGATGAAGGAAGCACAAGTTAAAGCCAATTATTAAGTTTCCCAACATTTCAGATTACAACTATACTCTTCTAGCTCTTACTGATCTTAATTTCCCAGGCGCTCAATGCTTCCTGGCCCAGCTGAATGTCCAGAAAGCAGAGATGTTGGAGCGTCTGTCCACCGCACGCAACTTCTCCAACCTAGATGACGAGGACAACTACTCTGCTGCCAGCAAGGCGGTCAGGCAGGTCAGTGTCCAGGTGACAAGGCCACATGGCTGAATGTTATCTAGACTCAGTCCCAACCATCTGAGCCTCACCGGAGTTTCCCTCAAATGGAGCCCTAGCTGTATGAAGAGATAATCCTGGGACATTAAACGTCACACACACACTGGAAGATGGTTGTTTTTCTTGCCAACAATTAATTTACCACAAGCCTTGTGTTTTTCATAATGCCTAAGAGCTTTCATAGAACGGATGGGAGTAATAGCTTTCCTACCTTCTATTTGTGATTTAAAAAAAAAAAAAAAATGTACTGTATGTACCATGTGTACAGTGGGGCAAAAAAGTATTTAGTCAGCCACCAATTGTGCAAGTTCTCCCACTGAAGAAGATGAGAGAGGCCAGTAATTTTCATCACAGGTACACTTCAACTATGACAGAAAAAATGAGGAAACAAAATCCAGAAAATCACATTGTAGGATTGTTTATGAATTTATTTGCACATTATGGATAATGTTTTATTATAAAGTTAGCATTGTCATGTATGTCCATCAACTACAGCAATATTATTAGAAATACGTATTGCAAGTTTATTCAGATAAGTTCGCAATGCTGGACTTTTATACAGTGCATCAACAATTTGTACTTTACAGAAACTTGCTTGTTCCTGTTGCAGGTCATCCATCAACTGAAGAGACTGGGCACGGTCTGGCAAGATGTACTACCTGTCAACATATACTGTAAAGCAATGGGGACTCTCCTTAACACTGCGATCTCAGAGCTGATGGCCAAAATCATGATGCTGGAGGTTGGGGCAGGATCTTATTTGACAAGCTGACATGTTTCCTTAATGATGTAACAGGGCTGACATTTTCCATTGTGGTCATGTCAGTGGTGTTCCTTTCCAATGCCTTGGCTTTAGGATATCTCCACTGAAGATGGGGAGCACCTCCACATCCTCTGTCAGACCATTATTGAAGAAGGACCTTTGGTGTTCATTCCTCTGCCTGATGAGCACAAGAACAAGAAGTACCAGGAGGAGGTGCCTGTGTACGTGAAGAAGTGGATCACCTTCAAGGAGCTGGTCATCGTGCTACGAGCAAACATGCAAGAGATAGTCGACAGGTGCATGAATGAACTTGGTCAATCACCATTAAAGCTTTTCATTTGGATCCTAAAAAACAGGAATCCTTTTGATTAGTTGCGTGGACACTTATGTGATTGTGTTCGTTATATTCGTCCTCTAATTCGATGATTCGTCCTTGTTTTCTTTCTGAAGGTGGGCGGAGGGCAAAGGGCCCCTGGCACTAGAATTCTCTAGTTCCGAGATGAAGAGCTTGATCCGAGCTTTGTTCCAGAACACGGAGAGGCGTGCAGTGACTCTCACCAAAATCAAATAGACTATTTGCTTTCTTGCTTCCAATAAACAACCCTGATATGCTGCTGCTCATTTTTGGGGTGAAAAATGTTCAGTAATTTCTTTGACCAGTTGAACTTAAATTCAATACATTTATTGACAACCTTTTCGCATATAAACAATTTTTAAACATTATTTTCATCCAGCTTTTTTAACAAACATGTTGCATACACCAGTAATACAATGATGCAGGTCTGAACAGGTGATGTTTTAGTCTGGATGTATAATATATTGTTTATGTGTATACACCGAGTATAACCTCAGTTAGCAATTCAATTACTGGAGACATGGGCCACATATTGGCACAAATATACATATTACAGAATTTAGTGACTCTACAATGCCACTTTTACAATACAGTGGCCAGGAATTCCTGAATGCATCTTTTACAATACAGTGGCCAGGAATTCCTGAATGCATCTTTTACAATACAGTGGCCAGGCATTTCTGAATGCATCTTTTACAATACAGTGGCCAGGAATTCCTGAATGCATCTTTTACAATACAGTGGCCAGGAATTCCTAAAAGCATCTTTTACAATACAGTGGCCAGGAATTCCTAAAAGCATCTTTTACAATACAGTGGCCAGGAATTCCTGAATGCATCTTTTACAATACAGGACATTTTCAAACCCTTTCATGTTCTCCTCATTTTGGATTCTAGACTTAGTTTGAAAATGGAAATCTAATGTACAACCTTTTCCTAAAAAGTTGGGACACTAAAATGAAAATAAAAAACACAAACTAAGTTGTTCAAGTGTGAACGGGTCAGTAATGCAAGTGGGTCTTAAAAGATAATTCCAGGGTGCACTGGATTAAAAACAATTATGTGGTGGAAATCACTACATGGGTTCAGGGACACTTCTGAAAACCCTTGACTGTGAGTACTGTTTGTCGCTGCGTACCCAAATACAAAACTCATCATGCAGAGAATAAACCAGATATTAGCAAGATCCAGAACGCCTTGACTTCTCTGGGACTGTCCAGTAGTCTGACAAATGCTCTGGTGATGGATTTAAATCAGTGGTTCTTAACCCATTCCTCAGGGAAGCCCGGACATTCCACATCTTAGCTGCAGCCCGGAGCAAGCACAGCAGATACACTAATCAAGGGCTTGAGGATTTTGTGCGCTAGCTAAAGGGTAGTTCTAATACCCGGACTGGCTGGGGTTCCCTGAGGAATGGGTTAAGAACCGGTGGTTTAAATGAACTACATGTCCCGTCTCCTATCCGGTTTGGGGTAACGTCATTATTAAGCGACTCCGTACGTGTGTCGCTTCAATGTTCCCTCCCCATGCTGTTTGGCTGAAACTCTGAAAGTATTTAGCTTTTTACAACAACAACAGTTTCTGTTACTTTAATATTTTCATTTATTTATGGAGAAAGGAAAACGACCTAACGTCTCCCCAAAAAAACGTATGGGGGGGAAAAATCCAACCGACACAATTGATCCTGTGAAGAACTTCGAACGATGGAAGAAGAAATACGACAAGACGAAAACACGAGTCAAAAAAGAGAAAAGACAGAAACGAAGACCAGAATGGCAGGTGGAGAAAGAAGGTATTCAACGTCTTGTCAACAAATATCACGAGGTAAATCGGGATTTTCTTTTCACGAAATTAAATTACGCTATTGTTAATTAGAACTGAGTTTATTTGGCTAGTCATGTGTGGTAGTAGGTAGCTAGCCACACTATCGACGCGTTTGCTAGTTCTCTTACATTAGTTACCAGGTATCACATAAATCCTGTCCGATTATAACTGTAAATGCGTACTTAATAAAACAATTTACTTTCAATGTTGTAAAACCTCTTAGTAATGCTAAATGATATCCCTTGACAATGATTTGCATCAGAACTCCTTATCCGAATGGGATTGTCTTTGAACATTTTTCTTCTAGATAAATGCCCAGGATGCTGTGAGGTTTTCAGATTTTCCCATCTCAAAGAATACCCTGCGAGGTAAAGATGAATTATTTATATAACTGTGCCAGTACATTCCATATGAACCAACATGTTGTTGCCAAGCATTTTAAGGCCCTGGCAATGTAGAACTTGGCACTGACAGATTTGGTTGGTTTCCTCAGGTCTAATGGAAGCACAGTACCGGCAGCCAACAGAAATACAGAGACAGACCATTGGATTTGCTTTACAAGGTAAAGATGTTCTAGGCGCTGCAAAGACCGGCTCTGGAAAAACACTTGCCTTTCTTATTCCTGTGAGTATTGTGTATGTTTAATACTTATATCTGATAATGTTAGACCTCATGTCCCTCCATCATTGGATGCTATTGATGTTGTATTATTTTGGTGACATCCAGGTTTTGGAGTGTTTGCATCGTCAGCAGTGGACAGCCATGGATGGCCTGGGGGCCCTCATCATCTCCCCCACACGAGAGCTAGCCTATCAGACCTTTGAGATGCTACGCAAAGTGGGAAAGAACCACGAGTTCTCTGCTGGCCTTATTATTGGTGGAAAGGTATTTCATTTACTTTTTGTAGAGAAGTCAATGATGACAATATTTCAACGAGGAATTATTTGTGCGTGCGTATAGATAGTTGTATAGGTTGATAGTCCATTGTATTGTGTATATATATATATATATAAAACATGGTCTAGGACTGCTGTTGGAAAATTTCAACGGCCTAATGCCTTGGTGCTGTCTTTATTTAGTTTTGGAGAGGAAATGCCCCTGGGACCAAACTGAAAGTCACTTATGAGGACTTTGCAAGCAGTTCGGATCTTTTCAAAACTGAAAGTTTTCATTTTCCTGACAATTGAGCCAGCAGCCAGTCTTTTTTACAGGCCGAAAGCCAACTTGATTTTTTAAACAGAATTCTGAAATTCTTTCCGGAAGCCCCTTTTATGATCTACGCTCTGGCACTTCCAGCCATGGTCAGTCACATACAGTATTATTATTATTATTTTACAGGATCTAAAAAATGAATCAGAGAAGATTCACCGCACAAACATCATCATCTGCACACCAGGGCGCCTGCTGCATCACATGGATGAAACTGCGGCCTTTCATATCTCAGATCTGCAAATGTTAGGTACGTTGTAACCACTATGATTTAGAAAAATTGTTTTAACTTTAGTCTAACCATTGCAAAATAACTGTATCCAACAGTGATGGACTTGGGTGTAATCAAATAATGTTTTTCTTAACATACTCAAACACTCAGTTTTGGATGAGGCGGATCGTATCCTGGACATGGGTTTTGCCGACACTGTCAACGCCATAGTGGAAAATCTCCCCAAGACCCGTCAGACGCTGCTTTTCTCTGCCACACAAACCAAGTCAATTAAAGACCTTGCTCGCCTCAGCCTCAAAGATCCGGAGTACGTCTGGGTGCATGAGAAGGCCAAGTTTAGGTAAGAGCTCTGAAATATGACATGAGTGTGGGCAGACATGCTGGCCAACTCTACTTCACTCGAGAGTGTCCTCATTGTTACTGGGGCTGTCATGGCCTTGTCCTTGGTGTTAGTGAGACTGTCATGGCCTTGTCGTTGGTGTTAGTGATGCTGTCATGGCCTTGTCCTCGGTGTTAATGAGGTTGTCATGGCCTTGTCCTCAGTGTTACTGGGGCTGTCATGGCCTTGTCCTCAGTGTTACTGGGGCTGTCATGGCCTTGTCCTCAGTGTTACTGGGGCTGTCATGGCCTTGTCCTCTGTGTTACTGGGGCTGTCATGGCCTTGTCCTCTGTGTTAATGGGGCTGTCATGGCCTTGTCCTCAGTGTTACTGGGGCTGTCATGGCCTTGTCCTCTGTGTTACTGGGGCTGTCATGGCCTTGTCCTTGGTGTTAGTGAGGCTGTCATGGCCTTGTCCATGGTGGTAGTGAGGCTGTCATGGCCTTGTCCTCTGTGTTACTGGGGCTGTCATGGCCTTGTCCT